>OMNM01064554.1:1495-12106 GCA_900302745.1 Parablennius parvicornis | reverse complement strand
TTTTTCAGCTCTTATTTAACAACCACTTGAAAATAAATCTACAAGCACTGGCCAGTGTTGCCAGATATGGCGTTATCCCCCAACTGAGGAGCCAAACTCTCTCACCTTTTAATTTATTTATTTCCTGCATTTATGTATTTATGGCGTGTTCTTTATTACACATATGTTTTAACATGACTGCTACACAGGCTGAGATTTGGGCTGGTTTTTATTGAGGTGTATGAGTTTTACATTGTTTGGCCTGAAAACAGTGAGTCACATCTGGTAACCCGGGTGCTGACCAGCGTGCCATGTGTAAATAGCGCGCTCGGCGTGACTTTACTCTGGAGCCTGAAAATATGGTTGCGTTTGAAATTATCATGCAAAACAATCGGATCCCAGCAAAAAAATCGGAATTGAGCATCAAGACCGGTGGTGTGAATGTCGCCATACACGTATCACTGCTGTACTCAGATTACATTTCCTCAGGACAATTCTTCTTGTTATGCACCAAATTCATCAAATCACAGCCAACAAGTCTGTTCTGATGGCTCTGTGTCGCTGCTAACTTGTGGTGATTTGAACGTTGTTGTTTTGTTTTTGTTTTTTTAATGTGAACAAGCCACAGCTTTGACTACACTACCAGACTGCTCAGCCATTGTCACACAAAGCCCTCAGCAGGTGGGCTGGTCCTTGAATGACCTCCTCAGGAGAAACACATCATACATGTGATTTATGTAATGGACATCAGCGCTGGCTGTTTCAGCTCCAAAAAGTCCAAATGGTAAAGATTTCTAAAAGTAACACTGCTGTAAGCCTTTTTTTCCACAGGCCTGAAGATCTGCTTTACTGAATATAAATGCTTTTTGCATCCTGGTTATTATCCTTTACCCACTCAAACATTGACCGAGAGCCGTGTCTTTCTCACACACAGAAAGTCATTGGAGCAGATTATCCTTAGCCTGTACATCAGTCCTCCTCATCCTTTGCACCATTTCTCATCTGTTCATCCCCTCTCCATCCAGCTAATGATACACTTCCCCCCCTCCGTCAGGCTGCATCACTCTTTGAAGTTAATGAGTCAAAACTATCAGTCGTTTCGCTTTTAATTAGAAAACGGACAGAATGATTATATTTTTAATTGAAGCTGTCATTTTCAATTAAGATATGACAGCCCTGAGAGGCGCTCTCCTCTCTCAACCTTTTTATTTGTTCATTTATCAGCAGCCCACTCAAGATGTTCCACTCTTGTGCCTACTGATCTCGTTTCTATCCCCTTCCTCTTCTTTTGCTGTTTAAAACCCTTCATATCAGTCATGAAGGCCCCTTTGTTGTCAAACATTACCACAGCTTGTCCTAATGAGTTTAATGTGTTATTTTTACACTCATCTTACAATCTCATCTTGCTCTTTTTCATTCTTCAGGACATCTTCCTTGTTTGTAGACTTTAGTTTCAATACAACTGAAAAGTTTCTTCCTCCATCAGCAGTCCTCTCTGTGCAAACAAGTGTCATTTTAAATCCAGGTATCCTCGACAGTTTTTGTCGAGATAAGGTTAATGATATGCTTCCTAAAATTGTTGTTGTGATGGGTCCTATATAAATGAAACTTAACTGAATTCATTTTGTGAGTTCATCTAAAGCATCTCATGCAAAGCAAATTAAGGGAGGATTAAAATAAGAGACAAATTGTTTAAATAGAAATATCAATAGATTGTCTAAAAGTTTTAATTTTCTCAAATTTATTGAGCCAACTTTGTAAAGTGTTGCCTTTTTTGATTAGCCTGGTTGTTTTTGTTCTCTAAACACAATATCCACAAACATCAACGTAATAAGTGAAGGGTTTTTCTATTAGAAGAAAAATACATAATTATTAATGTGCTCCCAAGTATTCCCTTTGACAGTTTCTTTTTCAGCAGACAGGCGTCCCTGCCATGCATGGTACGGAGCTAACAAATAAAAAGTAATTACTTGTGAGATATTTCTTTGATCTGTGAACATTGCTTTCCTGTATAACATCACAAACACACTATGAACTTACGATGCCCTCTGAGACGAGGCTGTTGTAAATGATTAATGCAGGAAAGTTCTGTTGATCTGCCCAGACAAATTATTTGAAATATGTCAGGATTTCAAGACATTCATTCAGCTTTGTTTTGTCATGTTTGGATTGCATCTGTGGATTCTGTAAATATCTTATTCTTTCCTTTTTCCAGTTTCTTTTCTCACTTTCCTCAGAAACTCCCCAAATAACATTTTAGGTGCTGAACTATGATGAATGATTTAAAATTGTTATCCAGCCAGCTCAAAGAAATGACCTCGTGATATCAGAGCGAGAGTACAAATGGGACGAATGTAACTGTATAGCACTGTGTAATAATTTTTTAGTTTTGCATTTCAAGAGGATATAAAACAACCAAATATATGCAGTAAGTTTTTGGTATAAATGTTCTGCATATGCATGCTCAAAATATCAGTTTGAAGTTGCAAATGACTAGCAGGATTCCCTTTTGTTGTTGTTTTTTTTTCCCGAAGAACAACACCATGAATAATGTCAAACACAAAAACGAGTATTCAAATTATGGTAGGTCTTTGCGTGTTTCACACTGTTTGCAAGATTTCAAGATTCTTTATAGGTCACATACACACTTGATACGAGAACAATAACCTGGAAACTGCATCACTAATCTGTTGGGTTGCTTGTAGAACACAATTTAGGAGGTGATCTGTTACAAAGTAAAACAATATCTGAGGTACAGCACAGAAATGATCTTGGAACAAAGTCTGCAAACAAAAATTGTGGTGAACCAGCTGAGGAATCATAACAATGACAGCAGCATCTCCACCACAGGCTGGCAACCACAAACAATGAAAGTGTTTTCAGCGGTAGTAAATAACATTGAACATTGTACATTCATCTATCTGTCATTATTTTTCCTGATATTTTATATTCCTACAGGTTGTTATATTGAGTCTGTCATATGGGAGTAAGAAGAATAAGACAATGTTTCTGTTTTGGTATAATATACCACTGTTTTCAAACTCTTGATTTAAAAAGGTGTCTGAGCAGCTGCCTCTTATCAAAACTACTGTGCAGAATCTGCATGTAAACAAAAATACTTTATGTACTTACATTTTTTGAATTGACCATTTGAATACTCTATAATTCTTCTCTTTATCTTACTTTTGTGTGGCCATTCCGGGTTTACATACTTGTGTCTGCTTTGCCTCAAAGGTTTGTTCAGAAATCCACCTGTGATTACTCTTAACAAATAATGCAAACTGGAGTTCACTAAATCACACACATATATGGATTCACTCTTGGTGAATATATTACAGTTTTACTACTTTGACATAGCTGACATGCAAAAATGTCTAAATAAAGCAATTATCTATCATTATGTTAGTAGACTTCCTCCACAAATCTGCAATGTTTACACATTTTCTGTTTTTAATCCAACCAATCCTCCCTGTCTATACCCGCTATATTCTACATTCTTCATCTCATTCCTTTTCCCTCTCATTCTAAACCTGGAGGAGCGGGAGGCTCTGGCTCCGTACTGTCCATTTCCTGGTGAGGAGGCACATGAGTACAGCCATTATTTCACCACACAATGCTGTATTCTCATTAACTCTTATCAAAGTTCATCTTGCATTCAAATGCTGAGGGCTGCTCAATGCTGACTGCTTTCTGTAAAGAGAAATGACAGAGAGAGAGAGAGAAAGAGAGAGAGACCATTGGGAAAATAGAGGTTTAATGGTGGTTGAGGATGGACAGGATAATCACTGCAGTCTTCTGATAATACTGAATATTGGTTTGATGTAAAATTAAATGTGTTCATATCTGAAAGTATGATAAGTATGTTTTATGTTTTCTTCTAAGAACTAATGCATCTCTTTGTCCTTCTGAATATTTGCGAATCAGAAAAAATTTGTAGGAGAATAAACGTCACAACCAAATAATTAAATTGAATTCATAATCGTAATTCAATCTCACTGTCATAATGGAGCCTCTCTGAATGTCCTCATGTCATTTGTTTTCAACCCAGTGCCGCAAACGAACGTGAATGTCAGGACTCACAAACAACCACAGAGAAGAAAACACTGCCTCAGCCCTTCAGGTGCACACAGACAAGAAAAAGGGGAATATTTCCAGAGAGTAAGTGCAGTCTTTACGTGATTTGTTCAGATGATTAGAAACTCCCCAGCAATTCTGTCTCTAAGTATCCTCATAAACATACACGGTGCCTCTTCTGCCTGTATCATCAGATCGTACAGTGCAGCTGGATTTTCTCATTGAGATGTAAAGAGCGTTAATTGGAGGCTGATTGCAGCCGTATGAGAGCTTTCATCTAAACCGCAGTAGATATTTTCTACTTTGTCTATTGCCACCTTGAATTACATATTGTGCTCCTTGCCGCACAGCAGCTGCTAAGCAGAAACTTTACTAGTGTGAAATTGTTTTCTTTTTCTTTTACAAAATCACTATTGAATTATTATTGAAGCTGCCCTTTTTTGTTTTACATAGAATATAGATACCTGCAGAGAAGTGGTGAGTTAAAGTACATCTATTTTCTATAGCACTTTATTTAACTGTGATGGACCCACAGTTGACTGTGGGTCCATCACAGATCTTGCACACACAGTCACCGACTCCCAGGAAATTTGTAGTAACTACTTCATTTTATACTCATTTATATTTTTGGACTCTAGAAAGGAATCAGGGTGCAAAAATAAAAAAAAATGTGTGCACATGCAGAGGGAAAACATGCAAACTCTTCACATAAAGGCCCCTATTTCCAGATTTAAACTGGGGGGTGAAATCCTTTTACCTTTCATGTTTACTTTATGTTCCATTAATTTTGCAAAGAAAAAACATGTTTTAGATTTGTTATCAGACTGAAACACTGTAATGTATAGTGATATCCATAATTTTTTTTTTTTTAAATAAAGTTAACAGACACAATTCATACATTCCTTCACGTTATTGCCTTATGCTTTCTATTTACAAAGTTTTGTTGTTTCTGATGTAAAACTTGAATATAAGCTAAATCATGAACAGTTAATGATGCTCATGATAAACTATGTGTTTGTACCAACAAACATGGTATTACAATAAGTGTAATGAGAGTGTAGCGTATCAATACAGTTAACAACTAGATTCATAGAAATATTATGATGGAATTAGAAATACATTTTGAAATCATGTTCAATAATGTTCAATAATAAGAGGCAGCAGGGGAAACAAACAGAAATTTTTGAGGAGTAAAGGTGGCTGCAAAATAAAAGAGGGACTGCAGAGGAGTGTTTTAGTTTGAGGAGACTGGCTGATTGTCATGATGACATGTAATTTAATGTTGCTTACCAATTTTTCTGACCGAAAAGGCTTGCTTGGAGCTCTTGAGGCTCACAGCACTCCACAGCATACTTCTTCTTTTCCCTCACAGCTCAGCAGAGTGAACACTCCTGAAACCTTACACCCTCCATCGTGACTCTGCCTCAGCTGCCTGATAAATGCCCAGAGGAGGCTGTCCAATACCATAAACACTACACCAAAGTATTTAACCATGATGGATGGTGTTTGAGAGTGTCTCCACTTTGTTCAGAAACTTCCAGCAGTCTGTATTAAGGCATTTTCAAATCTTTAATTCATGTTCCCAAGTTTGTACACACATTGTTCTGAGAAAATCGTACGAGTTATTTAGTACAAACTGCCTGTTCCTCCATAAAAATCAGGTCTGGAAGGGGGGAAAAAAACAAAACAAAACAAAAAAAAAAACAGTTAAAAGGATTAGATGCTCTTTGTCAGATGGAAAATACAGCAGCTAATGTGTATGTGTGCCTGTGTCTTGGTATTGCTTAATGTGAGTGTTTAGAGACAGCCTTAGGTCTTAGGGATGGCACTGTTCTGCTGTTCCCACTTTAATTGGCTGCTGGCCCCTCAGCCTTGCCTGAATGGAGAGTCATTTAGGGACCTTTCACTCTCACAGAGGATTGTCGGTTGCTTCTGCAGGAGAAATTGCATTCCTGTTTCCATACAATGGCTGGTCTGAGTTGGAAGGGGCAAGAGTATCACTGTCATTATCATGACAATGGAAGCTAATTCCACTGCCACCAGCACCATTCTGAAACCCTCTGCAGCACCAGCTTATCAGGGGGCACCATGAGACCAGCGGTGCAGCGCATATGAGGCAGATTCACACGCACGGGGCGTGCACGCTCAGACAGACACATGCACATTCTGGACTGTTTACACACGCTGTCGAGAGCATGAACCAACACTTCAGCAAAAAAGTTTATTAGGTAGCAAATTTCACGTAATCACCCATTGCATGGTCAAGCACTCCTCTATATTCATGCTCTCCTCGTCACGTCTGAAATCATGATACTTTGGCTTGGAGGAAGTAACACATTACAAACTCTTACATTACAGAAATTAAGGTTTGAGTACTTTTATTTTTTTAAGCATGTAATTTTACTGATGGTTTTAAAGTTGCCACCAAGTTTTCAAACTAGGGCTGTCAAAACACATTAAAGCAGATTAATCTATCACCATGATTAATTAGGTTTTTAAAAAATGTATGCAATTAACCCATCTGCAGCACACATTTTCTTTTCTTTTCACTGATGCACTTCCAGGTTAAAATATTACATTAAGTGAAGCTGGTTGTTCTCTGTTGGGGGAAACAAATGTGAATAAATAAGAAGTGGTCAGTCCTCCACTCAGTCGACGGCAACAAGTCCTTAAAAGGTGGCTGAAGGAGTAACAGTAACACATTTATGTGCATAAATGTTTATTTTGAAAAAGATAGGCCTTTCGTTTGAATCGTTGAACCATTATAGGTGTTTATTAAACGTGTTAAGTGCATATATAATCCCTTCTTTCTTGAGTCTGTTTGCTCATGCAATATGAAACATGATTGATATAGATTACAAATGAACAACATTTAATCATTATTAATCAAAATTAATCCACAGCAACCCTGTGATCACTCTGATTAAAAGTTGTAATCGTTTGACAGCCCAAAATCATATGCTTGCTTAATTCTTCTGTAATATTTATTATATACCATATTTTGCATTATGTCTACATTTGTTCACAAAATGCATTGCAATTTCTATGTGCTTTACTGTTTTTCTCAGAAATGTGCTTCATTCTATATAGGCTTAATTAAATGAAATACCCGCTAATGCAATTAAAGACATTTTTGACATTTTTCCTGTAATTTTTCTGAAAGCAGAGGTGGAATAAAGGTTCAGGTGCAAGTTCATATCTGCCTGAATCTAATTGTCAACACACTACCTGTTGGGTCTTCAGATACTCCTGAGACCCCCAACAGGTTGCCTCAGGAAGTGGATCCGACATAAAATTTGGACCAACTGAAACATGTAGATCAGATCCACTGTGGCGACCCTGAAATGGAGCAGCCGAACTGCACTCTCATTTCATACGTTGTAACGAATAATCAAATTTTTTTATAAAAATCCAGCAAACCATGCTTTTGCTTGTAAGTTGTAACTGAGAACAGTCCAGGCCCTCGGTCTGCAACCTTTATGACCAAAAAGGTGCTTTTGTCACTATTTACAAAATGTAACCTCAAAATTTCCCTCTCCAGCGTTTCAAGTGGTTTAAGCCATATTATAATTTAAACAGTTTTATCAATTCAATCAATTTCTTTTTTTTACATTTTCAGTACATGTTTATTAGGCAGATACAATTATTTTTGAAATTGAATTAGGTTCAAGAGTGAAATAATAATTAGATTTTCTTTTCCTTGTATAATGTCATTAACCCACTGGTGTCTACAATGTGAACCCATTGGAATGAGACAGCTGCTTGTTTAATAGATGCCAGAAGCACACGGTGCAGAGGCACTTAAGTTGTAAAAAATATAAAATGTGTAAAATGGGTGCTCAGTAGAGCTGAAAGACAATTAGATCTGTTTAAGTACCGGACCCTCTCGTTGTTTCGTTCATTTGCATTTTTTCACCGCAGCACAGCACCGGTTATCTGTAGCCTATACCCCTCCTCACTTTCTTCTGCCTGACATAATGTAGAATCCAGCAGCTGCTCCTTCTGCTCATCAAGGAGACATGCTGCATGCTACTAGGAAGCACCTGCTCCCTGCTGGTAAGATGACTCTTTTGTGGGAGAGACGTTCATCAAACATTTACTTTTGATTTTGTTGTTGACTTCACTTAGACAAATTGAATTTTGTTTAATTTTCAGATCATGTATGATCTAAGGAAAGGCTGCTTAAATTGAATGCGGTATTGTTAATTGCAGTTATTTCACCTGTTCTCTCAGCTCTGAACTGATGGACAGTGTGAATGTCCGTCAGTTCAGAGCTGAGAGAACTCAGCTGCACACTTGCCTCAATTCCACTGCACAGTATGTACTGGTATGGTACAGGTCTTCATGTGTTTCACCGAGGTTGTAGCTCCACTTCATGGAACCCGTATCCATGAGTTAGGTATGTCAAAAGAGGGTTAGTGAAAAATTTGAATATTTGGGTACAGTATTTTCGGTAATATCCACAACTTTTATCAGTAGAAACACATGAAAATCCACCCCGTACCGGACCAACACATACTGTGCAGTGGAAACTAGGTTGAAACATCTCAGCAATGCAACTAAGCAAAGATGATTACAATATTTTAACATTTTTCTTTCCCTATATGTTTTCTCTCTCCCTGAGAGATTTCCTTCATTAAAGATTACACTTTAGACTGAAATGTCTGATGAAAATAGATTGTGTCTTTGTTTTTTCCTCTTCTGTGTCTGTCATGCTACTTTACCTGTCATTTCATAACAGTCGTTCATTAATGACAGCAAAATTCGATTCAGTTTAAATGGTGAATGGATTTCACTTATGTAACACTTTTCCACCGTTGGAGTAGTCCCCAAAGCGCTTCACACTGGCAATCACTTTTACCCATTCACAAACCCATTCACACATCAGTGGAGGCAGCTGACATGCAAGGTGCTCAATCAATCCATTGAGAGCAATTTGGGGTTCAGTGTCTTGCTTTAAGACACTTCAACATGTGGACAGAGGAAGGTTGGGAATCAAACCAGCATTCTTCTGATTGGGAGACGGCAGCTCTAACAACTGAGCCCCGTTTATTTATACACAACACACAAAATGTTAAGACATTACAGAGAAAATATATATGGTGTGGAGACCTCTTCTATGTATCTTCTCAAAGAAACACAGCTCTGGTTTGTATACTGGGTAAAAGTATTTTTGTCTTCTCTGTTGTCTGCTTCATAACACTGAAATGTGACCGGTGGCAAAGGTGACATCGGGGCTCTGCTATGCAGGAAATAATTCACAAGTAAGCTCAGATGAATCCTATTTCCTGTCATAACGGCTCTTATACTCCCCTTCACTGTGTGTTGTGTGTTGTTTGTATTGTTGATACTTTTTTACTTTTGCACTAGAGCGCAATGAGAGTCTCGGGAAGGTATTTTTGTTATGCGCGTATAATGACAATAAAGTCTTCTCTCTCTTGATTCTCTGAGAATAAAACAACTTCCTCCTTTCTGTTTTTAGGTTTTCTTGTTTACATCATTATTTTAAGGTCAACTGAATATAGTCTGTGGAACAGATCATTATTAGAGCAAGCTGAAACTCATACTTTTGCAGTTTGTGAAATTACTTAGATTGAGAGCATGAAACAATAATCTGCATTGAGGCAGGGACGATGAATGGCTCAGTAGGATTAGTCATGAATGGGAATAGTAAAGTAGTTATAATTAAGTACTGATAGAGTTAAAATGAAGAAATTAATTTCATCCTGTGCGGACAATAAACATTAGGATCAAAATTTGACTCGCCATAACATATACTCATCTAACCCACAAATATAAAAGTGGTGACGATGTTAGTGGAAAGGCCACCAAATTCTTAAATGTTTATATATGAGGCAGGAGGTGTTGCTGTGGTTAGGCCTCTGTGGGGTGACGTGTCTATAAAGAGAGAGCGTCCTCCAAAAGTCCATTACGATTAGAACAAATTCTCACAAACTATTTTCAAAAATTTTCTACAATCATATTGAATGTCATTCGACTAAACATCCTCATCTCAGGTCACTACTATTCAACTCATCAGTCATATTTTATAACATAACCACATTTATTTTAACTACATTATACATGATGCATTAATGCTAAACTGAACATAATTCAATTAAGCAACTTATATCTTTGTTTCCTGTAGGAATTTTGTCCTTTATCAGGGGGCTGTTAAACAGGACCCATCGTTCCATTGCTGCTCAAGGGGGAAAATTCAACACTTAACATAGTTCAAGATAATAAAGTTGAAATGGCTAAAAACAGCTGCAGAATGTTAAAATACAAAGACAGATAAAATACATAAAATAGAGAAAATCCCACTGAAATGGCTAAACAGAAAACCTGCAAAAAAGGCAGAAAAAAGCAGCTAAATCACAACATTTAACTACTGCAGCTAATTTTATAAATGTAAAATACAAATGCAAAGCCATGTGGATATAATTTGATGAAAAATGGGTTCAAAATGTGCTTTTGGTTGTCAAGGGGAATGTGTGTGTGTGTGTGTGTGTGTGTGTGTGTGTGTGTGTGTGTGTGTGTGTGTGTGTGTTTTTTGTT
>OMNM01064552.1:8990-19263 GCA_900302745.1 Parablennius parvicornis | reverse complement strand
GTATGCTCACACACACACACACACACACACACACACACACACACACACACACACACACACACACACACAAACACAAAACGCTGTGCACCTGCGGCTTATAGTCCAGTGCGACTTATATATGCACTTTCTTTTTTTCTTTTAAAATTTTTCCAAGTGCGGCTTATATGCTATATAGTGCGGGAAATACTGTACTTGTGCGGAGAATAGGGTACTCTACTCTGTACTGGTCTAAAATAATTTTCCAACAATGGTTCCAACATTGGAATATACATCAAAATTTTAAGTTGTTTTGTATGAGGGTGGGTTAAAGGAGGGTCAGAAGGCCGGGACCCTATTTCATTTCTTTCATTTTTTTTTTTTTGTATGCTCATTTAAGTTCAAAAACTGAAAATATAATGTTCTAAAAAAAACGGCACTTTGTGAAAAAGACGTTAAGAGAGGCTAAAGATGTATGGAAATCTGAAAATGGAAACTTAAGTTAGCATGTCGGGCGTAGATGTTTTTATCTGCAGATCAGGATTTGATCGGGACAACACTTTCCCTCTCTCCGCGATCCTCAAGAAAAGAGCACAGAATAACAATACAGCACAATGCCCCATAATTACCCAGAGGCCAACTGAATACACGCAGTAACTGTGCGGCACTGAATCGTAGAGAAGAGTGTACTTTCTGGGTGGTCCTGGTTCGCTGCCATAAATCCTGCAATGCTTTGTCACCAGCAAACATCTCACACACTCATTACTGCTGTCAACTCCCATCACCTCAGTCTCCCCTGCACTTTCCCCCGCATTTTCCCCAGAAACAAGTACTGGAATGGGAGTTAGTCCAAATCACTAAATTTATATTATAACATTGACAGCTCCTGATTTCCTGTCACACTGACTTCAACTATAATATTTGTCCATTGAAGGACAATTTGTTGTGCCACAGTCAAAAGAATGTAAAAACTGTGAAAACAGTAAAAGCAAACTGTAACAAAGTAAAAACAGCAGTAGGGCACAAACATATGATAGACGGGGGAATCAGCAGCAATCTTTTACTTTTAATCAGGTGTACTTCATTGCAACTGTTGCTTAGTCAGCAGCATGTCTCTCCAGTCGTATCGATGAACCAAAACCCACCACCTCCAACCCCCTGACAGACAGCCGGGTTTGGGTGAAATCAAGAATGCAGGTATCCCTGAAATCATGTGGGCATAGGCTTTAGGTTCATCAGTTTTATTCCACAGAGACTAGACATAAGACAGCAACACTGATGATAAAGATATGCGTTTTAATTTTAGTTTTTTAACTTTTAATTCCAGACTGGCTGGTCGGTTGGAGGTATTAAAGTGCAGGAGCAGCTTCTTCTTAATGGAGATGAGGAGTGCCCCCGGGGCAGGAAAGTGTCTCCAAAAATCCCAGGCAAAGTGAAACACGAGCCAGATTGGAAACAGTCATTATCAAACACAGGAAGAGAGCCCGGTCTGGCTGGGCTTTGTGGAAGGTACCAGCAACTTGAGGAATCCAGAGTCAGAGATCTCAGAGGAGGAAGGCTGGTGCATTAACCGACCGCTATCATTAGGAGGGAGAGCAGCACCCTTTAATCAACACTCCATTGAATCCAGGAAGTTATGGCCCGTTTCCACCGCAACAATTGTTCCTGTTACTGGAAACAACCGCTCCAAACTGAAAAGCTTCTCGCTGCCCCAGCGTTGAGGTACTAGGACACCGGAACGGGTCTCATTTCGCGGAGCCTTCTGCTGACTTGTCAGTGATTTACATCAAGCGTTCGCTCTCTGAGAACCAACAGCTGCAGCTGCAAAGAAAAAGTGAACCAAAGAACTAATGCAAAGCGGAGGATGTAAACAACAACAACAGAGGATTCATAAGGTCCAGATCTGCCGCTCTGTCACATATCTGCTCTAAGCCCCGCCTACATTTTAATCTTCCCCCATGCGGTGGAAACACCGCCCAAATTTCGGGCGGCGGTGAGACAGGAATTCTTAAAAACGACGTGACTGCTCGTTCAGACGACAGAGATTCAGTCGACAGAGATTCAGTCCAGACAGGGAGAGTGAGAATGTCTGGACAAAGTTTGTCATATAAAAATATTAAAAACAAAGTACAGTTGTTGCTAGCATTCATTAATGCTGGTCACACTACATGAGCATACGCCCGGAATCCCGCTCTCTTTTTGTGCTCCTCTGCTCCATCCTCAGGACAAGCTGGGTGGGAAAACGTCAAGCTTATTAAAGCCGACAGCAGGTTAGAAGAATGGATCTGCTGAGTCGCTGGCTCAGATACACTGGGGGGTTTAGTCCTCACCAAGGTAAATGCATGGCGGAGAAATACTGCAAGCGGTTATTTCACTGTTAACTATCAGCAGTGTAAATTCAGGGTCTGTGACTGACACATGGTGCAGTGGACCTGGCTGGTCTGACAAAGCAGTCGGAGCTTTTCAAAGAGCCTGAGAGCTGGGATGTCTGAAATCCACCCGACAATACTGCTTCAGGTCGAGAAATTGAGCTGACCGGACTGTAATCACTCCTGCCTTCCTGCTCCTCCTCCTCTTCATCACCATCCACAGGAGTCACAGCAGGTTCACCCACTCTGAGGAGGATCTCATCACTACTGCTCAAACTCCATCAGTAATTTGACAGTTTCCACCGAGGGCCACACACACACATTTTACTGTGCACAGGTCCACCCGGCACAGATGGATGTTCTCCACCTTCTGTCTTGAATTCTTTTGATTTGGACACCTTTAGTCCCAAGCACCACCCTCGTTTAACAGAGAAGTGCAAATCTTATATGTGAAACAGATTTTAGGGTCTGCCGTGGGTCAGTTAGAAAGAGAGAGTTGTTTGACCACCACTGCTTCAGTATTGAACTGCAGCCGGGGTCGGTATTTACCCTGCAGGGAACCTGCGTCCAGGAGACTGCAGCATTGATTGATGCTATAATACAACATAAGAATACAGATAATTGTCAAATCTAAGCGCTTATTCTGGGCAGTTTTCTTCTTCCTGGGTTTGGAATTATTACGTTTTAAACAATTACAAAGTGTTTGAGAACTCATAAGCGTCACAAAACATCAAAATTCTCACATGTGGTCAGAAACTTCAGTGAGAATAGAGATTGTAACATGAAACACATAAGAATCATCGACACTGATGTCCGTCTCTCACTGTAAAATCTGCTTTTCTGCTGAACGGTGGAAGCACTGAAGAAAACAAACAAACAAACAAACTAGAAAAGCACTCCCAGAGCGCAGACCTCTGCCAAGCAGCTCAGTTTCCCCAGATTTTAATGTGAAACTAAAATTATAATAATTGTATTTGATCTATTTCGTTATACTTCTTGAATAAGACACAACATTGACAACTATGAACGACATTTGTGTTATTTCTGATTTTCCAACATCAGCAACATATAATGCCCCTGTCTGGCAATGATAAAGAATCCTTTAAATAATTCCTGGAGCCAGACAATCATCTGAATCACCTCCAGAATTGTATCGCTTGCGACTTGTCTCATTTCGGATGTTTCCTGAAAACTTCATCAAAATCCCTCCAGAACTTTTTGAGTTATGTTGCTAACAGACAGACAGACAAACAAACACCACCGAGAACATAACGTCCTCGGCAGAGGCAACAAAAGTGTTCTCGATTCTCATAAAACAGTCAGATAAAGAAAGGAAGGTATGTTTTAATAATGAGGGCAAAAAAACAAGTTGACAAGCTAATCCACCACGATTGTACCTCCAACTGTAAATATGTAAAAGCTTCTGCTTGCAAATAAAGGAGACCGAAACAGGAAGTGCTTTAAAATGTCTGCGGCATGCTGTGTTGACATTAGATGAGGTGGGACGACATTTCAGCACAAATCCTCACACTGGATTTGAAGCTTGTCCACTCTTCACACTGTGGGGGTCTGATTTCTAAACTGACACCGAGTGTCAGAGTCCATCAGTAGTTTTCTTTAGCTTCTCTTTGTATTAATGCACATTGAGAACTAATTATAGGTCACGTTACACTTGTGTCGCATGTAATCTACGTCCTAACACTGCTGTCTAGTCGATACTCTAGTTCTACATTTTGTTCAAGCAGCATACAACAAAATGAAACTCAAACAATCAGTTTTCATATAACGGTAGCAGATTACAGTTTTCATTTTCTGAATCACTAAAAAACAACTGCTGAACCGTGATATAAGATTTGGTGATTCACCTTTATGATATAAAGAGATTTACTTGGAAACTGTGACAGTCAGTGGAGTAGGTAATAACAGTAATAACAGAGTAATAACAGAGTAATAACAGAGTAATAACAGACTAATAGAGTAATAACAGTCAACTCTAGTGGAGCTGGTACATGTCCAGTTTGACTCTTTAATGACCAGATCAAATATGTTGAATACATTTCATATATATGGATTTCATATTGTCACACTCTGAGCGGCCAATAGGCGGCCGGCGGGCCAGATCCGGCCGACCGACCGGAGCAAACTGCCTGGCTCATTAACTGCACCTCAATGTGAAAGAAAGTGCAATTTGTGGGGGAAAAAAGTGCAGCTCTACCTTGTTTGGAACTCATCCCACACCGTAGTGATGAGACTGATCTCAGCTGGAGTCTGAGCACATCTGACGTAATTACGGCTCTGCTCGGACGTACACGGATTTCAATTTCACGACCCGGGAAACCAACAAGATAACAACAAGAAAAACAAGAAAATGTTTGTGGAGCTGTTAATGTTTGTTTGCACAGAACGACCACAAGTCAGAAATGGCACGAATATCAATTCCTGACCGCGGATCACGTAGTGACCTGAATTCTATGATGCAGGGTCGAGCCGTCACAAATAGTCACGACCTTTAATCACGCGTGGCGGATCATCATGAGTCATTATGCACAATCACATTTTTGTTCCACAGTGTTGCGCGCGAATGCACAAAGCTGCGTGCCGTGGTGGGCTGCTTGGCACAGTTTCATATCATCACTTTCTATCAATCATCTGTCAGGAATGTGGCGAAACGGGACAATTTGGCATATTCCGTTGTGGATTTTGCTATGAGTGATGTGGGCAGCAGCCCAGGGCGCAATCTGAGAAGGAGTGCACTGCACACCAGAGGAAATGAGAATCACCCCGTCTCAGATGCGTCTCATGGAGGTCTTGTGTTCGCCCAGGGCGTGACTACTACTACCCATGATAATAGTTATAATAACAACAACCATCATAATAGTTAATAGTAATAATGCTAAAATCACTAAAACATCTGCAATTAAAAAAACCTTTACCGCTACCCTAGCATTAGCAGCTAACTGATGAGAGGATGAGTCAGTGGAAAGTTTCAGTTTAAAGACTGTGGATAAGATCACGTCTGTTTGCAAAATATAAATAAGTCTTTGTATCAGATAAATGCTAACATATAGCCACAGGAGCTAAATTCCGAACATGTAGCTGCCAGTTAATGCTAAACATGTAGCCATGAGGTAATGCTAATGTCATTACTACTGTAAAACTACACTCAACAGTCCATACGAGAAGTTTTAAAAATCTTGGATGAGCAAAACTTGATGTAGATGTTTAGTTACAAAGCAATTGATTTTAGATAGAACACAATGAATGACTCCGATCTTTTTCATTGCTGTGAAGAGTATTTTCGCTGGTTGAGGAGGTCCAGACCATTGTGCACTTCATCTCACAGGAGTTGTAATGATACTCACGTCGACAGTGGGTGTGGTCGTGCTGGTAGGAACCGGGAGGACAGGAAGTGAGGCACTCGCCGCCATCAATGCTCAGCAGGGGCCGCTGGGGGCCACAGGTCCGACAGTCCCAGCTATTAGAACAGGTGGCACAGGATGACGGGCAGGCTGGATGGGGCCAGAAACAGAGGGTCAAACACCCGATCAAACTGACACTCTGAATGGGTAGAATTCTGTGGCAGAGTTTCTTTCTCTGTGATGTCACGATATCTGGTTGATTCCAGCTCATTTAAAGCTGATTTGGCCACACCCTCTTCTGAAGGCCACACCTTCTCCAGAAGGCCACACCCTCTCCAGAAGGCATATCGCTGCTCTGTCTTTGACAGTCAAATCAGTGTATAGATGTTTGTGCATGCAGTCAGTTCCCCAATATGAAAATCGTTTACGTAAAAAGGCAGAACGCTACATTGCCTTTGAACATAACCGTGATATGGGCATTTTCAGGCTAACCTGTAACAGTGATTATTGGTGTTTGATGTGTGCTATTGGATAAATAAAGTGAAAAATAAAGACAATCTATGCAGGGTTTGCTTGAGCAGGTCATTAGTCACCTTCGAGCCAAAAATGGATGGTCTCGGTTTTGCAGTTCACATTCAACATGCGATTAAACATAATTTATTGAACAAAATTATATTGTAATCTAAAATAATATGATATCACAGGTATAAATAAAAACATGAAGAAGCTATGTGTTATTCCAAAAACAACCATGACTTTTGCATTTTCAAACCATATACGCTATTTTCATGGAAGTAATAGGTAAACCAAAAATGTGCTACGGATGTGAGGCCTTGTGCATGTCTGTCCAAAATGTCCACTCCGAAATGACTGAGACCATCTTTTATAACAAGAGCTGAATGTGCATATTATGCACAAACCTAAATCTGAATTTCCTTCACATTGCTCTTTATAATATTCAATTTATATAGTGAGATGCATGTATATGATTTTCATTGATAATCTGAAGTACAATCATAATGCCAGTAAGTGAGAAAATATCTTGAGGCCAGTTACCAATGACATTAATATTTATTGGGTTGGAAAATTCTATTGTATTCATTTTTCTCATAAAAAATATATTCTTTATCCCACAAATATATTTTCTGCTTTCTTTTCAGTCTTATTCATTAGAATGTATGATAATGAGTTGACAATACCAGGCATTCGGAGTGGACATCAAACTAGGACGTCTGATGTGCGTCTCCAGAAGAGACGCTAGCCTCAATGCTAACCTGTCTATTCCTGCATGTGCCTGAACCTCGACAATAATTTTGTCTCTAACCACACTAGCTGCTTTGGTGGTTCGTTATAATAATTTTGGGGGGAATAAATTGAAAGGTTTACTTTTCAGAAATGTTCTACAATACATATAATGAAAGTTTAATTGCCAAGAAACAAATTGAAGCAATATGTTCGATGACAATAGTTGCTATTATGCTTTGTCCAAAAAAAAGTCCAGTCCGAAAAATCTTTAATTTGATTTTACAACACAGAATTTTGGAGAAAAACTAACTTTGCATTCCATTCTCTCTCATCACAATAAAACAATGTTTATCTGTTTGAACAGATTCCGATAAGAACAAAAGAGGAATCAGTACCTTTGGTAATAGTCTGTGTTTCATTTCCACTGAAATACATGAATCATCAATCAGTAATGTGTATGGTTTTATCTGTGTGAAAATCACTCCAGCCAACCCTTTTCAACTGAATAGCTCATTAACAATAATTGAAATAAAGAATAAATAATGAGATTATTGTTCTTGACCCTGATTCATACATTTCAGATAAAGATTCCTGTATGACAGTCGGACAGGCAGATTTCTGAGGGTATTTGAACTTTTGCACTCATTCTTTCGGTATTTCAGCCACAAAGTTCATGGCAATTAGGATTCTACATGGAATCTTGCATAAAATACAATCACATTTTTACAACAGTGACATCGTCTGCTCTGGGTTAGTGTGAAAATGTCCATATGCTAAATGCTATACGTACGTTCATGGTGCATTTAGTGAGTTGATACAGCGCTGCTACGCACTCTAGCTAGTTGGCGGGATAACAGGCAGGATGACAGCGCTAGAGACGAGTTTTCTCATTTTCACATTTTCTCAACTTTCTTCTGAGAAAAAATGACTGCCAGCTTTTAAAAGATGGGGGACCAACACCTGAGCTAGCAGACCTTCAGCAACGGAAAGCTCAGAAGACTGTTCCTACTTTCCAGTGAATGGTACAAAGGAAGGATTGGCTTTGTGGATGCGCCTCACTGTTTCTGTTTCTGTTTCCAACACAAACAACGGACGTGCTGCCTGGTCACAAGATGTATCCTGTTGGGAGAGTATGGAGACTGCTATTGAACAATTGTTCAAGTTTCTTTAATGGTGTTTTACCATCTTGATTTAGGAGCTGACGACTCTGAGTGATGCGTTCAGGGGCATCACATAAAGCTGCCTCCGCCATGGTAACGAGCCACAGGGCTCATAGAGTAACAAGGCTACACGCTAAACAGCATTAAAATCTGACTGATAATCATTAGCGAACTGGAACACGCATGCGCAGCACACGTCACCGCTGAAGTAAGGCAGCGCGGCATCGACATACCTGGCCTGGATGGTTGGAACAACCAGAGCTGGCTGAAGAAAATCTTTTTGTTCGGCAGGACGCCAGAGTGCCAAACTTTCCTCTTGTTCTTATGGAGGGTGAATCGGCCTTTAGATTAACACTTGTGAGCCGAAACATATGAAACTGTCATTGGTGGTCTCCATTTGCAACGCCCCGTCAACCAACCCCCCACCGCACCTCACCGGTATGGTCAGTTCCTCTTGTGGTTTCTAATGTGTTGCTGTTTTTTTTAGTCAGAAGTCTGAAATGAAAAATTTTTTTTATCTGGAATATAAATTCTTTTACTGGTAAAATAATGGGATTATGTATGTCGTTTCAGAATATTAAGTTTGCACCTATTTTTGAGCGCACAAATCTCCAGTAAGTGGCTGTAGGTTAGTTACTTTCAGTCCACAGACAAACTGAATTGTTCTTATCTCACACACTGAGAGACTCTCTGGTGTTGCAGTGTAACACTGTGTTTTCCACATGAAACACAGACATGAGGCCTTTACGGGACCACTCAGGCTCAGAGCTTCTGTTCCAGTTCTCTTTACAGGAAAGATTTTCTCTTGAACCTGAATGTTCTGAAGCGGTCAGTTTCAGAAAGAAATATGCAGTTATTCAAGATCGTTTCAGATCATTTCAAAGCACAGTTCAACAGCAGGGAGAAGAGCAGAAAGCCCGCAGGTTAAAGCTGTCTGACCTGGTTGTAATCAGTGAAACCTCACAGCAGACGTTTCATCACAACTGGAGGAAACTGTCCATTTTTAAACAGACATGAAAAGAGACGTACCTGCACACACTGATCCCTCAGCGTAGAAGCCTGCCGGACATGCAGACACACAGCGGCCGTGGTGGAGGAATGCCGTGGAGTCTGAGCAGCTCTCGCAGTGGTCTGTGCGGCCCGAACACGTCTGGCAGTCCGCATGGCACCGAGCTGCAAACACAACATCCAGTGATCGTTCCAGTTCAAATATACACTCTGCATAAACAATAATGATAACACAGTCTGACATCTGTACAGTCGATAGGACTATGGAGGACTGGCATTTTGCTCAAAGTGGAATCAGTTTTTCTGTTGAATCACAGAAATAATCAAGCAAATCAAGTGCTTCTAATTTATTTATTTATTTATTTTAAGCATTCATTATATTTGGTGTGACACTGACTTATTCATCCATTTCCAGTTGTTCTCAGCGTCGTTCTGCAGTATGAGTATACAGAGTCTGAAAGTGGCTCCCTCTGCTCATGCTGGCTAATAGTTGGTGCAGCTTTAACCAATCATCTGTCACCAAAGGCTGATTCCATTTATATGAGTGAGCAAACACAATATTAAGTGAACAGGCTGGGTTCATGGACTCGGACCCAAGCTGTACATCTGAGTAGGGGTGACCCGATTCCATAATGATATCAGTCTGATATCAGCCAACAAACCAGTATCGGATTTTATGGGACTGCATCTATAATCTACGATATAAGCGCTCTGATAAGCAGACCATTCTCCGCTCCAGCACGTCTGTCCATAGGTGACACTGCTTCACACACCAGGAAGTGTGTGAAGACAAGGTAATGCACCATAACGTTGATGCTGCTGCCACAAAGGCCAAAGAAGAAGAGCTGATCCAGCCAATAGAAGGTCTCTGATCCAGCCAATAGAAGGTCTCTGATCCAGCATACAGAACCACCTGACCACAACAACAACAACGTGTGTGTCCTACTGTAGGAGAAGTGATGTCGGCTGTGTGACAATATTTTACCGTCAACTCTGACAAAGACGTTGCAGCTGAGTGCAACTGAGGTGAAGAAACAACAAAGCTAAAATGTAGAGCTCCCTCTGTGAGGCTCCTATTGAACGTAAGAACAGTCCTTTACTTTACTGGAAGGTCAACCAAGCTGGACTCCCCACCAATGGCAGCAGCAGCAGCTAA
>OMNM01064551.1:0-19897 GCA_900302745.1 Parablennius parvicornis | reverse complement strand
TAAATTCATTAATTTATTGATTTATTTCAAAACAAAGTTTTCTTGTTCAGATTATAATAATAACGTCCATCATGTACACCAACAGGCAATCACAGAGAACATAATCACACAAATTCACATCCTCAATTTCAGGCAGTTTTATAGTCACCAATCAGCCTAAAATGTATGTTTGATAGAAAGTAACATGGAGGGGAAAATAACCTTATGCTTCGAGAGAACATGGAAACTATGCTCAGACAGGTAACCAAACCCAGACTCAAACATAATGCCACTATAAGGTGACAGTGCAAACTACTATACACCACAGTGTGAAAACAGGTGGAAATTATAGTCTGAGGACGTCTGTAAGAAACAAATGTGTTTTGTCTGGACGTCCTAAATTTTGAAACATGTAGATTTTACACACCTTTTATTGCCAATGTGACCTTGCTGTCAAGTGGTGGAGGGACGATATGAGGGTGACAGTGGAGCTGTGGTTTCATCACTGTTCAGCTTGGTTTTGTGTTCCAATGTCTTTATGGATCATAAGGCTCCAATAGATGAATTGAGATGGTGAGTGTTTTCAGCTCACAGGAAGAAGACCCAGGTTTGATTCTGAGTTCAAGACTTAAAGTCAGGACTTCACATGTCCTCATGGATTTTCTCAAGGAGCTCTGGCCTTTTCCTGCAGTGCAGATACATGTGTGTCAAGAGATGACTCTGACTTGTTGAAGTCAATTGTTTCATTAGATTGCTCTTGGCAAGGCTGAGAAAACCCTCATGCAACAATCTGACATTTTTGTATTTTACACTTGAATTGAATTAATTTGACAAAACTAACTTTAGTCACATGTCTCAACTTAATAAGAAGCAGTTTAAAGTAAATATGCAGAGTTTTGTGGTCTGGCAAAGCTCGATTCATTCAGATCAAATACAGGTTGCTTAAAAAACTCCACTTGATAATAAAGATGATGGTGTTTTAACTCATTTTTAATGTAAGACATAGCCTATGCTAGAAGCCATTTTGAAAATGCTGAATTGTGTTTTTCTTAATTAAATTAATTTGACAAACAAACCTTTAGTCACACATTTCAACTTAAAGTTGACTTGTCACTTGCACAGCAGAGAGCTAAGAGCAGCAGTCCTTTCATCAAGTCCATCATGTAAAAGTGTGTATCACTAATCTGTTTCTGTGCAGTTAAGCAACAAGAACAACTCATGTTTTGCATTGACTCCTCCTCAACATACACACATGCACGTGATGTGTGCAGTGGTTCAAAGCAAATATGATATGTTTTTGACAAACAAGTTAGGTAATAAAGCTTGTTATTTTTATGTACGTATGTATGAATGTCTGTTTTTATGTATGTATGCATGTATGTATGTATGTATGTATGCATGTATGCATATCTGTTTGTTTGTTTGTTTATTTGTTTATTTAATCATTTATTCAGTTAGTTATTTAGTTAGTAGTAGCATTGAGTGACTGAGCCTCATGTGAACCAAGTATTTGTCCAGGCATGCAGGTGGCTTGAGTCACTGTGGATCCTCGTACACAGTAATAAACACCAGTGTCTTCAGGCTGCAGATTCAGCCCTGTTAATTCCACTCTACTGGCTGCTGTGAGTGTGCGGTAGCTGAATTTGTTTCTCAGAGCATTGTTTTGGTAAAAATCTCCTCCACCCCATCGAACCAAAATCCATTCCAATGCTCCTCCTTGGGGCTGTCTGATCCAACCTGTCGCATAGCTGTTGTCAGTCAAAGAATAACCAGAAACCTGACAGGTGATGGTCAAAGACTGTCCAGGTTGCACGGACATTGATTCAGGCTGGATGAAATTGACACTGTCGACACCTGCTGAAATAAGAAACCACCATTAGTTTCATCATTAATGGAATAATTCGGTGTTTCTGATCTGTTTATAAGTCACTGAAAACTCCTCACAGGATGCAGCTGCCAGCAGCAGTAACGCAGCCACAGAGAACATGACGGAAGCTGCAGCTGAACTGATGTGAACTATTCTGCCACACGACAGCACCCTTCAACTCCTTATGAGGCAACAAAGGAAAAAAAGAAAAGCACAATTTACATAGTAATTTTAACAAGATATGTAAATCATATTAAAATCTATCAAAATGAAAATGATCTCCTTTTAATTTGTACGACTGTTATCCACGAAAGCAACAGAAACATCTGGATTATGTTGGTTTTTTTGTTTTTTTTATTTTAACGCTCAACCCATTTTATTCTCGCACTGAATGGAGATTGTTGAGATGGTGACTCAAAAACCGTTTTTTCTATCACCAACTGAAAGGCAAATAAATATTGATCAACAAATTTGGAAACACTAAGTTGTATGTTGTGATGCATGTGCTGTGAGCGTCTCTATATATCTGACTAAAGAATATTTTTGATGATTTTACATTCAATTTTACATTAAATCGGAATTGTAGGGGGATCGTTTATCAAAATCAAGCTGGTCAATATTTAAGTGATTTAAAAAAAAAAAAACTACACAGTTAAAACACATCCATACGGAAAGTTCACGTGCGCACGCGAAACTTTGTGGTGCACACGCGAAACTTTCGCATGTGTACCACAAAGAAATAGTTATATTTTTTCTTCCGATGTCCCCTTAGGGGCTCCGTACATCCACACATGTTACTGCACCCCACATAAATTAAGATATTTTAGAAAATGTGTTTATAATGCCGAGAAAATTGTTTGGTTAAATTTTAAGAGCTACATGCAAATTCTCTGATAAATCTTAATTAATTCAAACAGAACTATGAGGAAACGTTATTTCTGAAAGTTACATGGAAAAGCTTTCTATATGATTAACCGGTTTTGCTTCTCAACCTTAAAATTACTGGTTGGAATTCATTTTGGCAGTTTGTACACACCCGGTATTCAAGCCCCTCTAAGCTGTGGTTTTTTTGCTGATTGGAAGTTTTCTGTTAACGGAATTTGAAGCATTTTGGAAACAATGCACATTGCCAGAGTAAATCAAAAACTTCAAGAGATATCAAAGTTCTTTATTGTGCAAAAAAACCTTTAAAAGCTTTATCAATTCAGTGTATAAATGAAACCACCTTGTAGATCAAAAACTACCCTGTGGTCATGATAAAAACTGTAATGCTTGCTCCATCAACCGGCCTATGTTTATAATACTCATATATATTTATATAAGCATTTCTATTGAGCTAAACTTGACTTTTTGTGATAAATCACATTTTCCCACAAAGAATCAATACATAACATTTACATAAGTAAATTATAGTTTATTAATTTTTTTTTTTTAAATACCTCTGAAAACAACAGCAGAGGTTTAAGAAAAGCACCAAATTTACAATTACTGAGCAAATTAGTTTTACTTTAAACACAATAGCACACAAACTAAATGTCTTCAGACTCCCTCCTGTTGTGATGTCGGTTTACTGTCCATCCGTCAAAGCATTACTTGCATTACTGCAAAAAGTAAACACTTTACGACAGCTGCTATAATGTGTATAGTGAACTACAGTATCTAGCATACTGGCTTCTCGAGTAATCTGACTTCATGACAGATGTCAGGAGATACATCGTTGTTTCTGTTTTTGCTTTGCTTCCAGGGCATGACGGTCGAGAACAGGGTGCAAGAGAGCCAAAAAACGCTGTTGGAGACAAAAACAAAAAAGACACCAGTGAGATGAATACAAAAGTTTTCAATGTACTAATGTATTTTTTTTGCTGTTACCTCTTTGAGGGGGCCCTTGGTCAGACAAATTTTACCGACAACCCATATTGGTGCCGCAACCACAGAGGAAAGAGCCATGACCCAGCCCAAGCTGTACGCCCAGCCTGGAAACGCATCCCCCGTAGTTGACGTGAGCGGCTTGTAGTCCAAAAAGAAGCAGACAAAACAAACCTTGAAGGAAATAAAAGAGGGGGGAAAAAACAGGCATCTTCCATATCAGTCACCGCTAACAGAACATATATTATTTAACTGAATGACTGGTAAAATTAATTTATTTTTTATTCTCCTCTGTCCTGCTTGGTCTGAGACCAAAGCAGGTCTTAAAGGTTAATGGCTTTTAACTCACAGCAGAGAGCAGAGGAGTGAAGTATCGCCAGCACAGGCTGAAGAAACGATGTGGCCTCTGTCCCATCCTCTTCTCAACCTCATCACTCAATCGCTCAGCACCTGTAGTACAAATGTGACAAGCTTTGATATTAATAGTGACAAAAATCTAATAATTTGAATAAAGTACATTTTAACTGAGCATCACACGAAATTGAACTGTTAGGGCAAGTTAGAAAAAATAAAAAACACAGCTTCACAGTGGTACTGCTTACCAAAGACCCACCCTGCAGCAATACACTGCAGGATTCCAACAAATAATATGCTGGCTCCACTCGCACCATAGTAGTCAACCAGCTGGAAGAGATAGACTCCACCCTGGACATCACAGGGCAAGAAAAACATGCTTACAGTATGCACTCTTTAAATTAGTTGTCCGTTATAAAATAATAAGTGGGCATTAGCTTCAGGATTTATACTTGAGTGACGGTGGTGATCTGTGTGATGAAGCAGACCAAACAGAAGAACAGGAGAAAGATCTCTCTGCGCCAGGGTCTGCGCATCTGCCTTGGGAACATGTCGACCACTGTTGATGTTATAGTCTCCAAACCTGTGAACTGAGACACACACACACACACACACACACACACACACACACACACACACACACACACACGCACACACTGAGGATTAATTAAGAAGAATGTGTCTTATTCATTAGTTATTTCATTATACAATAGAAGGATTTTGGGGTCTACAGCAGTATTAATTGAGTTTTGTTTGCCATCATGTTCAACCTCAGTTTCATCAGCGGCCGTGAACACTTGGCAGTGGTAAACACTGTGCGGTCTTACCACGGTGTCCAACCCCAACAGAATGAGCATGATGAAGAAGCAGGAGGCCCATAGCTGAGGAAGTGGCATCATGGCTACAGCCTGAGGAAAAGCAATGAATGCCAAACCAGGACCTGCAAGGACATTAAAGTGTCTGAGTGCAATGAAGTGCAATTTAAATTGTGACCAATTTAAATTGAAATTAAGCTTTGAAGTTATAAGATACCTGAATCGACCACCGCTTCAATGGGGATTCCCTGAGCATGGGCCATGAAGCCCAAAGCTGAGAAAACTGCAAAGCCAGCAACAAGGCTGGTGCAAGTGTTGAGTGCACACAACCACAAACAGTCCCTGCATGTGAAAGCAACAAATGAGTGTGACACAAGACACAAAATATCAGAGTTCCAGAGTTGTATTTGAGTTGCCATAAAACAATTTAAGAGGTTACATCAGGGAATCCAAAATACCCCAAAAACAATCACAAGTAGAGTGACAATCACAAGGCCTACTTGTAGCAGTTGTTTTTCTCTTTGTTGTAGCTGCCCAGTGTGATTAGGGTTCCAGACGAAACACCATAAGAGAAAAGGACCTGAGAACAAGCATCCATCCACACCTGAAGGTCTGTCAGACAAGAAGAGTCTGGATACAGGTAATAGACTACTCCCTGCCAGGCTCCTGGCAGCGTCAGACCCCTGACTAGCAAGATAGCCAACATCACATACGGGAACACAGCGGTGAAATAAACAACCTGAAATCACAATATACACAAACATGATTAGAGGATAATGCTGTTATTATGTCGTGATTAAACGACAAGTACTTGGTAACTCCCTTAATGTTTCTTCGTTTTATAAATACAAATCAGACACAGAAAAAAGCAACCTTTCCAGTGGTGCGAACTCCTTTCCAGATGCTGAAGTAGCAGGCCAGCCAGCAGGCCAGCAGACACAGTAGCAGCTCCCACTGCACCGTACCAAGGTCCTCAATTCCCACAGACATGGACAGCAGTTTCCTCCTGTGTTCAATAACGGACAAAAAGGAGCATGACAATCTAATGTGAACAATTTTTGGTGAGAGATCTTCATCTATCATGTCAATTAAGAAGAATAAGAAACTATATTGTTAAAAATTCAAAGATCAAATAAGCGTTTTAAGTGTTGACCTTTTCATTTGTGCACAAGTTGAACACATTAATACAATCGTATTGTTTGAATGTGTAACAGCATCGTGCCTTCAAAAAGTCTGAAAATGAAGCAATGATTTTATCCTTACTGAATGTATACTTTGACAGAGACACCATTACAGACCCCTTGTAGCAGTCCTCTGTCATGTATAAACAGAGCAGTAGAACAACACTGACTCACTCCCAAAACTCAGAAACTGAAGACTTGGTGAAATTTCCAGATGTCCAGTCCAGCGTCATGTTGCCACCGTGCCCAGTAGTGTTTATTGAAGTGATTTCCACACATTTTTCTGTTGACATTCAGAGACAAAAATCTTTATTGCAATTGTAAGCAGTCTCTAGATTGTAAACCAGTCAAACTAGTCCAGTGTTTTTTTTTTTTTTTTAACAGGCATTTAAATGATGTCCATGAAATTGCTCGTAGGTGTGAATGAGAGTGGTTGTATGTCTCTCTGTGTTTCCTTGTGATGAAATGGGGACCTCCTTGAGGTTTCGAACATTTTCAGCTGGGATCAACACCAGCACTCTGCAATCCCCAGTTGAATAAAATGGTGCAAACTAGAGGTGGATTGAAGATTCTGAGTTACTCAGTTTCACATTGTCCCTGTGGAAATTTTCCTGTGTTATTGTTATTAACCTTTTTGTAGCCAAACTTTGACCCAAGACCATGCCTTCTTCATCATTTGGAAAAGTGCATTTACTAGAACATGCTTGGACATGAAGATTTCATGTTTATTCGCTATCATTCACTTCACACTTGTATGCTGTTAAGTGACCAATACAAATCTCAACAGTTCAACAGAAAGAGATTTATTTTTAAATTTTGCATCAAAGTGTGTCTGTGATTTTTCTGGATTATATCTGTATGATTTTAATCAACTGCAATGTTATTGAACATGTTATTCCCAATTTGCCAATTATATTATGATCATCTCACAGCACCTAACATTCAAAGCAGAGTGTGCCTGTTGGGGGTTTAAGATTTCATTTGTATGAGCTGAATGACACATATAGTTGTAGGTCACGAGGCTTCGATAAAACCTTGTGATAGTATTGTTTAGTTACTATAAAAATGATAGCATGATAGTAGGAATTGTCGTAGTCACTGAAACTGATGCAAATGTGTTTCAAAGCAGGATTTATACAGTTCTGACCGGTGTTCCATGGATTGTTGCAGGTGGCCCAGGGCAGTGGGTCTCTGAAACAGTAGATGAGGTACAAAAGAGCCCAGGCCAAGATAATGATGTAAGTTCTGGAATACAGCTGGATCCAAATGATAGAATAACCAGCACCTGGAAGTGGAACAAACCCAAAAAATAACTCACTTTCCCATGTTAAGACCTAGCAAAAAAAAAAAAAGTACTTGTTTTCACAGGCTGAAAGTACATTGTCTATCCTGCAAGAGGATACACTTTTTTTCAAAAACATGCAATTAATTAATCTGACTGTTTTTTATGACTATTTTATTGTCATTTCAAGAAATACTAGACAAGGCAAGTTTACTTATGTAGCACCATTCAGTCTTCTTTGTTAATAAAGTGCACTGAGAGAACCCCTGACAACTGTGTCTCTGTCCACACCTGAGTCTTTGAGTCTGAAGTGTGACAGCTTTACAAGGAAATGTAATAAATACAATTAAACAAATAATAATGGCATTGAACTATGAAAAATACATTGAAAGATTTATTTATTTTGACAATGACAATCCATATTAATGTACAAACAATCCCATTAATTATCACCGGGTTGCTATAGAGAAGCAAGATTAAGGACAAGGCTAATTTCCATCCGTTGTCCCACACATAAAACCATAAAGGATCACAAACTTATAAAATCAATGTCGTAAAACAAAGAAAATTATCAAATAATTCTTGAAAGATAATTAAAGATTCTAAAAATCTATTGTATGATTGAAACAAAGCAATGATTGAAAACAGCAACATCCTTCATGCAACACCACTACCCGAGTCTAACATATGACCCTTGTTGTGTTTGGATTGTCCTACATTTTCAAGGAATTTCAGAAGTTCCCACTGTAATCTCCTGGATTGTCACGGTGAATATTATAATTTCTCTCTCGGAAACACTGCTACCGGGAGTGTACAGCAGGAGGAGTACAGGATACTGAGCCAGGATTATGTCACATGGTGCGACTTCAACCACCTTGCGCAAAATAACACCAAGACTAAAGAGGTGGTGGACTTCTGGAGAATGAGACTGCAACCGGAGCCTGACACCAACGCTGTGTGGACATTGTACAAATATACAAATACCTGAGAGTACATCTGGATAACAGGCTAAACTGGACTTGCAACAGCGAGGTCAACTAAGGTCAACAACCTCAATGGGGAATTGTGCAAAACACAGACAACATGCACCTTAAATTTTAGGTTCTGTTTGAATTTTATTTAGATTGTCTGGTTTCTTCTACATTTTTGATTTGATCTTATTATATTGTGTGCTGATTTTCATCACTGCTGAAACTGGGAATATCTCCACGGGGAGGAATAAAATATTTGAAGTGATGATTATTTGCACATCAGACAGTATGTGGCTAAAGTCATGAAATATGTTTGGATTCTATTTTGGAGCTTTGTTGATGGTAATTAATATTGTTTGATATGAATGGTTCACTTGAAGCATATTATATTCTAAAGTGTCAAACTTTCCATATGACGACTGTTTGCATTGATATCTATCATCATAAAGAGAAGCTATATTCCACCTCCTTTCCCTAACACTCTGACCTGGCTGATAAAACCAAAACCAAAGTGTTGTATATTCTGAATATTACAAGTTTCACACTGAGAATGATGCACAACTGCAGTGAGATTTTTGTTGAAAGTACTGGTTTGTTAAATAAAGCGGCATGAGACCTTCCTCAAGTGATGTTTGGTGGTCGATAACTCCTCTATCTACCTGAGCATCAGTGCCCTTCACAGTTGAAGGAGCAAAGAAGCTCAATGGCACTTTTATATCTGTAATATTGTTTCATGCAGCTTTGTCAAGTCTTTCATTGTGAACCTGGTAACTTTTTTTTTTCTCACAGTTTCAATGGGTTGTTTGTGACAAAAGCGACATAAACAAGACTGTTCAGGAATGCTCAAAGATATGTGGAATGCATCTGTGAAAGCCAAAACAATCATAAATAGATAAACTATTTTACTCTGGGGTTAAATATATTTTCATTGGGATTTTATGTGATCGAACAGCACAACGTGCCAACTAATTGTGAAATGAAAGGAAAATGATATGTGGTTTCAATTTTTTCTTTATACAAATAAAAAACTGAAAAGTTCAAGTGATGTGAACATTTTTAGAAGACACTGTGTATCTAATGCCCCTAATAAGAACAAATCACGACAGCAAATTCTTCATTTACTTCTCTATATTCCTCTGTTGAACACAATCAATTCACATTTTTACATTTTCTTTTTACTGAAGTGATTTATTATCTCACAATATGTTTTTTATTCATCTTACATTTGTTAACAAATTCAAAAAAGAAGAGGCATAAGTGAAAAAAGTAGAGATAAAAGTGCTGCAGGTCACACTGTGTGTTTAGGCTGTGCAAATTTCAGCCTGTAAACAACATGAAGGTGTATTTGCAGCCTGCAAATACATCTCTGGCAATGAGAGAAAAGGAACTGGAAGCAACTGACCAGCCTTTTATTTGTGGAGAACTTTTCAGACAATATGTAGCAAAAGTGCTTTAAATGTTAAAAACTGATCCCCTCCTATGTCCTAAAGACTGAAAAACCTTTCATCAACTCTACTTCACTTGACAATAACAAAACAGTGGTTTGATAATTAACTGATCTAGATCAACAACACAAATTCCTTGTAAAAGATCATCCAATTCTGCTTATTTCCAGCAGTACCTGCAGGAGTTAATCTTTGACACTGTAGTGGAATCTGTATAGTATTTACCAGGAATAAACAGGGACAGAAGGAGGTTGAAACAAACCTGTGTTACCGATTCTGACCATTTCAGTACAGCGGTATTCTCAAGTTTGACTGACTTAGAAGTATTTTAAAATGAAGAGTTGGCATGTAGTGATTACCTTGTGCCATCGGGCAGATCTTGGTCCAGCAGGTGATGGTACCCTCCTGAGTGTACTGACCAATCACAGTCTCCAGGAGGTAGAGCGGCATGCCGCACAGCACAGCAAAGAAACAGTAAGGTACCAAGAAAACCCCTGTGCACACAGACACAGACACAACAGGAGGAAATTATTCATTTGTAAAAAGACATAAATAAATGTTAGAACTTTTAAATGCTATCAAATATGCCATTGGTCTTGACCTATAACGACTTGAAATAAATTTGTAGGAATTGACCAGTTGTAGAATATACATTTTATAATCAAAGGAAATTGGCCACGTAAAGTTCTTCAAAAGTACTTGTTCGACTATTCTGCAAATTCCAATAATTTATTCATAATTGAATAACTACATCTGTAAACTGGCGGTTGTACATTCAATGAGTGCTCATTGGCAACAACACAAGAACGAAATGTCACAACTTCAAGAAAATAAACGAGAGTGGAGTGTTGGGTATTTTTAACGCTCAGTAAAAGTCCAGAATTCATTTCTAATGTATCAGTTTAATATCAGGTCTTAGTTAACCTTGCCTACTGCAAATAAATGTTGACATGGTCCCAGACAAATTGACTAATATACTAAATTAAATTAAACAAATCAAAAGAACATTAAAATATTTGCTGTGTTAACTTGTAGTTTATTTGGTAGTTTTATATTACGTAGTTCCCTGTCCACTTACAGATCAACTTTGAATGAGATACATAAACTTATATATTGTGGCACGAGTGAATTTATATGCACGATATAGCTCTACGGATTTGACACGAACCATGTTTCAAATTGTATTTTAATGTACATATGAAAAATATGTTTAAATAAAAGTATGATTCATATGTTTTGATTTATGTGTCTAAGATAAAAATTAGTTGGACGAATGGAAAATGAGACAGGATAAAATGCATTAATCATGCCCCACTTACCTCCTCCATTCTTATAGCACAGGTAGGGGAACCTCCACACGTTGCCCAGGCCCACTAAATTTCCTGCTGATGCCAGAATATACTCCCTTTTGTTGGTCCAATGTTCCCTGTTTTCCAGGACGGTCTCCATTCTTGTGTTCACACTTCAGTTAGCTGATGACTAATGTAGCTTCTCATCCCAGGGGGAGTGGTAGTTTCAAGTGTGACATGTTGGATAAATAAGTTCAGAACTTGAAGCAGCAATTACTGTCTTTATGTCTTTACTGTCCTTATGATTAAGGTCAAATAAACGTTGGCATGTTTGTTGTATATTTTAGAGGAGAAGTTTGCTGAAAACATACAATGTCAGGGCCACCTAGGACCAAATGGAGATCAGGGATGAATGGAAGTTTTATTTTACTCATAATGATTAGTTTGAGGGCTCGTAAAGGATAAAAACACAAATTAATTGAGCAGAGACTCCAACAAAACCTCGGCCTAAATCTCCACCATGAGCTCAGTGAACCTGGTTTATGTAGGCACCAACTACAAAAATTACTCCAGAGGAGTCTAGAACTCCTCGCAATGTGAAGGCTGTGTCAAAAGTCCCTTGTCCCAGAGTGATATTATCGTCAAAAGTGGTGCTGCTCCTTCAAAATTGAAAAGAGCAAAGAAGCTCACTATCTATCTGTAATAATGTTTCATGCCGCTTTGTCAAGTACTTCATTGAGAGCTTGTTAACTTTTTTTTTTCTTACAGATAGAACATAGACCTACTACAAGCTGTTTCAATGGGTTGTTTGTGACAAAAGCGACATAAACAAGACTGTTCAGGAATGCTCAAAGATATGTGGAATCCATCTGTGAAAGCCAAAACAATCATGAATAGATAGTATTTTACTCTGGGGTTAAATATATTTTCATTGGGATTTTATGTGATTGAACAGCACAACATGCCAACTAATTGTAAAATTAAAGGAAAATTATATACAGTATGGTTTTAATTTTTTCTTAATACAAATAAAAAACTGAAAAGTTCAAGTGACATGAACATTTTTAGAAGCCACTGTGTATCTAATGCCCCTAATAAGAACAAATCACAACAGCAAATTCTTCATTTGCTTCGCTATATTCCTCTGTTGAACACAATCAATTCACATTTTTACATTTTCTTTTTACTGAAGTGATTTATTATCTCACAATATTTTCTTTATTCATCTTACATTTGTTAACAAATTCAAAAAAGAAGAGGCATAAGTGAAAAAAGTAGAGATAAAAGTGCTGCAGGTCACACTGTGTGTTTAAATTGTGCAAACAACATCAAGGTATATTTGTAGCCTGCAAATTCACTTCTGGCATTGTGTGTTAACTTTGTTTATTTGGCAGTTTAAGAACAGGATAAAATGCACCAATGATGTGTCTCTCCTCCGTTCTTGAAAGACAGGTCGGGGAAGTCTGGAGTAATTTGCTCAAAACACACAATGTCAGGGCCACCTTGGGCAAAACGAACATCAGGGATGAATGAAAGTTGTACGTATTTTAGTCATAATAATTAGGTTGGAGACTCGTCCGGGATCCAAATAGGGTTTTGACGCTGCACAGGAGGTTTTATTTAATCTATTTTTTCCCCCCTCTCTTTATCTCCAGTTTCTCATTTTTTATCTAAGCATGATGGCGCTGCGCACGCTGGCTGCCTCGGTGTGTTGGTGCGCTCTTCACACCAACTGCCAAAAAGAATCAACCTACGGGTACAAATGAAGTCAAAACAGAAATCAATTGAGCAAGGACTCCACTCCAACAGAACTTCGGCCTAAATCTCCACCATGAACTCAGTGAAACTGGTTTATGTAGACACCAACTACAAAATTACTTCAGAGGAGTCTAGAACTCCTCTCAATGTGAAGGCTGTGTCAAAAGCACACACTGTCCCAGAGTGATGCGGTAGTCAAAACATATTGAAGAAACAATATTCCCACAAAATCTCGCCCGATGTTAAATATTACAATAATATTATCACTAAAAGATAGAGACAAAATACATTTGAACTTTAACATGAATATAGCTTACTATCAGAGACAGCAATCCCAGAAAAAATATACTCACTTTACATTCTGGTGGTTCACATTTCAAAATTTTTACTCTATAAATGACCATTTCCAAGATGATCCACCATCCTGCAGACATCTTCTCACACCAGTATACATATTGTTATACCTTCACCCTAATACAGACGCAAAACGTCAACAAGCTAGCGTGCCATGTGACAGTGACAGTTGAGAATGCCGTCATGCCAAACAATCAGTCCTTGTCCAGGACAATCAATTAGCGAAGCAAAAGACAGTCAAGCTAAACTAAGAGAGAGAAAGAAAAAAAACAAAAGTTAATATCAGTAAAAACATTGATCACAGATTCACAAGATACCCAAATGAAATGCTTAAGACACTACCGGTGTAATTCAAATGTGTTCTTTATGCAGTTTTTGCACTTTCACCTCCTTACCTGCATACGTCAGCAGAAACAAAACGGGCCTGCTCCGTGCGCCGGTTGGTGGCTGTATTGCTGGTGTGAGGATCAAGACTGTGGACCGGAGTGGCACCTGTACAGGATTTAGGGAGAAGAAAACAAAACACTCACGAAAGAAGAAGAAAAACAGAATAAACATGAATACTATAATTTTTTATACTTTATTGCGCACCTTCTTTGCCATTAGGCTCTCTCTCTGCTGTGTGTGTTACTGCTCCGTTTGACTCTGTCAATGTTTTTGTTGCAGGTGTCCTTTGGGGTCTCAGCAGTCTGCAGCCAGCTGGTGAATTAATAATTTGTGCTCCATGTTCGATTCCAAGATGTTGAACTTCATGCTCTGTTTGTCATTTTAAACACAGAAGCTATGTGTGGTTCAACTTTGCAATCATCAACCTCTTCATCTGACTCTCTTTCCTCTGCCTCAATCAACATCCTACCTCTGCTGCTCATAAGAAAAACAGATCTGTTTCACTCACCTCAGCCTTGTTTGAGGCTGATATGTAACAATGACCCGAATTGCTATAAAAAAAAATTAAAAAAACAATTTAATCTAACAAAACCCAAAATGTGATAACCGGCCAATAATGTAAAACATTCTTGAACCCAAAATGTAATAGAATAAATGGATTAAAAACCAAAACGTAGTATTCGGTCAATAATTTAACAAGATGCCGAGCCCAAAACGTAAAAATCTTTTGCCCAAAATGTTGCAATTTGTTGCATTTTGGGTCCTTTATTACATCATGGGCCTGGTGAAATATTTTTCCTCTATTGATTTTATTACATCATAGAGTGAGTCAAGAATTTATAGATTAAAGGGCATATTGCTTCAATATACAGTGTAGTATGACACACAAATGACCCTGTCCCTGGATATAAACATACATTGGACCTAAACTGCTTCAATTACAAAAACTGATTGAATGGGGCAAAACGAAAGAGTGAAGGAAGCTACATACTAAGACACAAGATATAAAGAGGTCAGTTATGGAGATGAGCAATAGAATTACAAACCGGTGTTCTCCCAGTGTTCCAATTCTCTGGAATCGTTTATCGATTTTGCAGATGATTACCTCAGAGAGTAGCATCATTCCCCAGTGTATAGGAAACATGGGGCCCAAACAGATCAGTTGCTTCAAAGTTTGGTTCCATTTCACCAGAAAGGATGACAACAGGGCAACTAAACTACGATATATCATCAGAAGGAGGAAATACAACCAATATACAGAAACATTTGCACACACAACATGAGATAACTTTGAATGAATGTTGCATTGTAGATCCAGTCCGAAGTGAATTTCACCCCAACAGCAGCGAAAATGTCAACATGTCCTCTACTTAATACTGCAGATAACTGCACATCCTTTTTACCAAATGAAAATCGATAAAGAACCAAAGCATTAAACAGAATCGAAAATGGAATCAGAATCATAAAAATCTTATCAATTTCTATTCCTAATGGAGACATAAGCGATATTGCAACAACACATCATCAGTAAGGTAAAACTAAACCTGTCTCACGGTGATCTAAACCCAGCTCATATTCCCTATTAGTGGGTGAACAATCCAACGCTTGGTGAATTCTGCTTCACAATGATATGAATTTGGGCTAAATATGGACCACAAAGGGCAGTCATATAACAACCTAATGTCAATGGTTCGATAACAACCCAATCTCAACAGATTGACCAAATTAAGAGCAAAAAACAAAGTGAATGTGAAGATGTGAAGTTCAATTTCAGACTGCACAATGTCTGAGTTGTAACCATTGTGTCTTTGGTTGCAAGGCATTGAAGTTTTGAAGCGTACCTGGTGAAACTCGCCACTTTGATAAATTTTGATTTTGTGAATACAATCATACAATAAATCTTAGATCAGCACTTTTCGTCAATTGGCTCATTTAGAGTCAAAGTTCCTTGTAGATATAATTTTCACAGCAAGGTGGCGCAGTGGTAGTGCTCTCGTCTCAGTGAGAAGTTCAAAGGTTCAAAATCCAGCTGGGGCCTATCTGTGCAGAGTTTACATGTGGACACCTTTTCAACGACCTAAATAAAACATATCTACCTCATATAGACCATTAAGAGACTTCTTTCCAATGTCCTGCATAAAGGCTGATTTCACTTTTCGACAAAATGTTGACATACTTTAGATGAAGGGGAATGTTGTCTTATCAGCCTCTTTTAAACCATTTTTTGCTGGGTGGGTTAACTGTTTCAGGCTTTCAGAAAATGAATGAATGAATAAGTCATTCAATCAATCATATATTAGTAAATGTTGAAATTGTTTCGGTTGTTGTTGTTTTTTTCATCTTTGTTACATGCTGTGAGATAACAAGTTTAATTTGCAATGTGTGAGTTGTACCTGCCGGGTAGGTTTAGTGAGAGTTCTTTTTAAACTACACAACCACTTAATGTGCACCCTTCAACATTATAAACTGGATCCGTGTTGGAGTTTTAAATGCAGCACTTATCTCCCATTTCCCTTAATGACATTTCAGACAATCCTTTGTCAGTTATTGTCATGAACACAGTTTTATTTGTTTAGTTCTTGCTGTTCTGCTGCAAGCTGCAAAACAAGTTATCCCATGGGGATAGTAAAATCCCTCATCCTTGACAGTTGATACATGTTGTTGAATATTTAAAAATAAATCAATAAATATTGCGATTGGCAGCAAATAACTTGCCACAAACACAGTCTACATGAATGTAATCTACTTGAAATGTTGCTTGAATTATTTATAGGCTTGAGTGTTTGTCAACATGCCCAAAGTATGACTTTGATCAATTGATTAAATAAGTATGACTCTTGTGAAGCCATGAACAAATCATTGTTTCCACACAAATGTTTTACTGTCAACATACCAAAAACAGTACACAACCACTATATAGCAAAATTTATTTTTTTACAGTTGCTGGTCTGAGGGCTCCTCCTCCTGTTACAGTTGGGGTGCAGGTTTTTGTGGAAGTTCATGACAGTCTTCCCTCACTGTGGGTATTTGGCACAGTAATACACAGCAGTGTCTTCAGGCTGAATGTTAAGGCCTTTAAGAGTCACTGTGTTACTGGATCCATCCACATCAATAGTAAACTTGCTCTTAAATGAATCCTTATGGTGTGACCCCCCAGTATATTTCAAGCCAATCCACTCCAGTCCTTTTCCTGCAGGCTGTCTGATCCAACCAGTCCAATAGCTGCTCACAGAATAAGACACCTGACAGGCGATCGTCAGGTGTTGACCCGACTGTAATATCACAGACGCAGGTTGTGTAAGCTGTTGACACTTCCCATCTGTTAAAGAAAAAGCGAAATATTATGAAACAAAGTATCAAACTGAGCCAAACAAGACCGATTCAGAGACTCACAAGATCCAAATCCCAGCAGCAGGAAGAGAGCTACAGTAAACATGGTGCCTTGAAACTCAGCTTCAATCAGGTGAAAATGACGTGTTTCGAATGTCTTCCTAAGGTCAGTGGTTTAAATATGTGACTGAAAAGGAAGTCCACTGAATTTACATACAGAACATGATACATGAATTAAGGATGGTTTAACTCGACTCCTCTGTTAACACTTCACTTCCTCTATAAATCTTTACAGGACGTCTGTTTCCTTCAGTCAGTGCTACTACTTTGTACACTAACATGAAGCTGAATCTTCTCGCTCTCAGAGGATCATTGACGTTTCTTTAAGCTTGCTGGTATCCAAGGTCATCATCTTTTAGTTAGATTTTCTGATGGTAGAATCAACAAAATGTTCTCAAGTCTCCAGAAAACTGAGAGGTGATTTACTTAGCACTTTGACTGTTGTTTCATAGTGATAGTTTGAAACAGCGATGGGAGCATTTCTACATAGAAACGAATACCCATACTAAAAGTCTGCTGTTTTGTTTTTCATTCCACACAAAACGTACAACAATTCAATGTACTGAGGCTTTGTCAAAAATAGAAATGTCAGGAAATATCAGATAATTGCAACTTTATTGTGGCACTATTTATGTTTATTAAGCAGTAAAACAACAACAGCGAGGTTGACATGATAATAAAAAACAAGGTTTATGATTGATTACATGGAAAAGGCAGAACAGACAGTAACATTGACTTAGTTGAGAATGTCATAAACCACAGCAGCGGCGACCTGAACAACTTAAGAAGTCTGTGAAATGAGATACACAGGGAGAGAGAGAAGAAAAGCTTCAGTCATTGTGGATTTATTGAACTAAATTCCTCACTTATCAGTATTTGATCTGCATATCCACATGTCATGTATTTATATCTCTGTTTAACCACTGCTTCAGACTCATTGTTTTAACGTCCGTGCCTACAAACAGAAACTATTAGATACTGTGATAAAACCATACTGCATTTTTATCAGACAAATGTTTGGTCAAAGATAAAAAAACCATAAAAACACCTTACTTGTACAGTTAATTGATACAGTTAATTTGCAGGAAGTGAGAAACAAAGTCATTTTTGATGACATCATCAACAATGCTGTTTAATATTCATAAATATCAAAATTATATGTAAAAAGGACAGAGATCATCACTTGCTACTTCCTCAAAAAAGAAAAGACCTGTCATGCATGACTTATTTTTATACTTGCACATACTTGTCCCGTACTGCCACTTGCAGGCCACTATAGAGTTTTTGGTCAGATCCTCAGTTCATGTGAATCACAGTGTGTCTGGCACAGTAATATACAGCAGAATCCTCTGGTCTCAGATTGTTCAGTGTTAGATATGTCATGCTTTTGCTGTCATCTCGACTGACTTGAACGCGTCCATTCAAGCTGCCAGGATAGTTATTTCTACTGGAATCAGAAAAACTGTTTCCAATCCATTCCAGTCCTTTTCCAACAGGTTGTCTTATCCAGCTCATAACACAGCAGCTAAATGTGAAGCCAGATCCCCTGCAGGACAGCTGGAGAGTCTCCCCGACATTTTTCACCACTGGACTGGAAGGAATGGACTCCATTGACTGCCCTGTACAGTCTGAGAATTCATGGAAGAGAGTTAGAAAGTCATCTGGAACCATTCCTGAAATAGTGATGTAGCTGCTGGCTCCTGGTAAAAGATGAAACCAAACCAGCAGGAGAACTCACAGGGCAGCAGGAGGGCAACTGGCAGCAGAGTGAGCATGTTCATCATCCTGAGTTCATCTGTTCACTGATGCTCCACACAATGCACAAGACTAGTTATCAGGACAGAAGTACACTGCACAGAGGAAAGATTTGCATCAGGAAACCACCGTAAGGAAATGGGTCATGAAATAACATGTATTTCCATCAACATAACGGTGAAGCTGTTTGTTAATAAGAATTTGCAATTTTAGAACAGACCATTTTATAGTTTTGAATATATCTTATTTTGATTATTGTTGCAGGCGTGATGAAGACATTTTTGGTGGATATGGTTGATAGGGTATAGAAACTATGTCTTCTGATCAATCAGCTTATTTTTTATGATCATATCTAAAGATGCTGAATAAAAATTTCAAATTTTTTTCAAATGCACTCATCTATACAAATGCACATATAGACGTGTGCATGGAAATGCTTAAACACATGCGAAACATGCACATACACAGGATGTAAACATGCAGAGTACTGAAATTAATCTAACGTAATGTAAAGAGGATGGATTGATACATGATCATATCAATGCTACTAATTGTAGTTCTTTTATATATGACAGATAAACTAGAGTTTTGGTGTGAACTGCACTGATATTTGTAAGATTCAATAATTTATTTCATGTTCGATTAAATGTGCGGTTCCAGATAAGTTTTGTATGATTGGAGGAGAATATATGGTTCTTTTGTTGTTTAAAGTTTCAACGCCCCCGAAATTAATAGATGGATAGATGGAGGCATTGACTGATAGTGATGTGAGAGAGCCACCTCCAGTGGTGTCAAGTTATTATTATTGGGTGGTTTTTATTTAAGTTCTGGTTCTGATATGCAAGATAAACTACAATTTTGGTGTGAATTGTATAACTATTAGTAAGATATGATAAGGTTTTGAAGACGAGTACAAATGTACAGATCCAAACAGGTTTTCTTTGATTGGAGGGGATATTTACGTTCCGTTGGTGGTTAAGGTTGACAACATCTGGTATGGATGGAGCACAAAGGATTAGATTGTTATTGAGGTGAGAGCTCCTCCTCTGGTTATACAAATATTTGGTGTTGAGTGGTTTTTGTTTAAGTTTTTCAATGTTTTCTCTCATAGTGAGTCTCTGGCACAGTAATACACAGCAGTGTCTTGAGGCTGCATATTCTGTCCACGGAGAGTCACTGTGTTGCTGGAAGAGTCTGCTGACAT
>OMNM01064549.1:10885-27713 GCA_900302745.1 Parablennius parvicornis | reverse complement strand
CCTCATGAGGGAGTTTTTCCTGGCCACTGTGGCAATTTGATTCTGCTTTGGAGGGTTTCAGTTGGTTCTGTGTCTTCTCTTGTGTTAAAGCACTTTGAAATGTCTGATGATATGATTAAGCGCTTTACAAATAAAAGTTGATTGATAGATAGATAGATAGATAGATAGATAGATAGATAGATAGATAGATAGATAGATAGATAGATAGATAGATAGATAGATAGATAGATTGATTGATTGATTGATTGATTGATTGATCTTACACCCTGCTATGATGTACTGGACCGTCTCTGGGGCATCTGCGCACAGCCGGCACCCCGGGTCTGATCGAGTATGGTGAACCCTTTAACGCTAAGGCTGCACACACACACACACACACACACACACACACACACACACACACACACACACACAGTTGCCTAGCCACGTTATTTCATTTGGGCGACGACTCGAGACGTCAATAAATACAATAGGGACATGGGGACACAAAGACATGAGTTCTCCAACAGGTGGGGAGCAAGACCAGAGGAGAAGAATCCAGAAACTACAAACCCGGGCTACGATGATCATGTCAGAGTCTCATGTCGACTGACCTGTCTGCCACTCTCTACCTCTCTCTCTCTCTTTTCTCTTTCTTCTCTTCCTGTCCTATCTCTTGTTATTTCACCCAACCGGTCAAGACGGACGGCCGCCCTTCCAGAGTCTTGGGTCCGTCCCATTGCTTCTTCCCGAATTTGTAGTTTTTGACAATTTCTCCTCATGAGGGAGTTTTTCCTGGCCACTGTGGCAATTTGATTCTGCTTTGGAGGGTTTCAGTTGGTTCTGTGTCTTCTCTTGTGTTAAAGCACTTTGAAATGTCTGCTGATATGATTAAGCGCTTTACAAATAAATGTTGATTGATTAAAAAAAAGTTGATTGATTAAATAAAATCTTTAAAAAAAAACAAACAAAAAAAACTCAATGAGTTAAATAATAAATACATATATAATCGTTAACTGTCAGGCTGCAGAGTTAATGGTCATTTAATGCAGTAGGAATAGTAAAAACATTAAAAGAAACTGCTACAGTACCTTACGGGTGCTTTCAGGTCCTCCAATTTCTCCTCTTATCACAAAAAAATACTGTGAAAGGATGTGGAAAGTTAAGGTTTATATGTCACGTGGCTTAATTGTGCTGTATTTCTTTTTGTTGTTTGTTGTTTTGTGCTTTCTGTTGCAGGCAAGAACATTTTTAGATGCTTGACAGTAGAAATACATCCAACAGTGAAACTCACCTGAAGCCTGGCTCCGAAAATGTCATTGGTCATGTCTTGTTGCCTCTTTGAATAAATAGTTGTGATTAACTTTGAGCTTTGGATCGTATGATGTGTATGATGGCTGTGATTTATGTATATCAAACAGGACATTTATGCTATATACTTATCATGAGAACATAAACACTGTAAAAACTTTACATTTTCAAGGTTTAAACATCAAATGAAATAGAATTTTTTTTTCTTTAGCTAATGGTTTATTAATCTACTGATGTGTACTAAAGAATTTCAAACAAAGCTTTAATATTTTCAGTATTTTTGGCCATTGTTTCCCTAGAAGAGTCTCTAACCAGTAGATTTCTGGCATTGCTGATTTGTGTATTCACTAGAAAATAGGCAATCGGACCCTGACCCTAAATTAAATCCATCTGCAGGCAGAAATCCATTAACTTATTCCAACAAAGCAAAATTTGCCCTGGTTCTGTTTGTGAATGTCTCTTTATTGGTAAATTTAATGTGTATTTGGATTATTTCTGGATCATATGTGCATCATGTTTGACTTTCTGCACCCCAGGAAGAATCGTTGTCACTCATGTGGCAACTAATGGGGATCCTGAAACAATAAACAATAACCAATATACATGAAAGTCCTGAAATCCCCCACTTTTTTACTTCTCAAATCAGCATCCAACCCAAAAAAGGAACCTACAGACACACTACCACCCAACTCGCTTAATCTTTTTGTATGAATAAATGTTATGCTATTCATTATTTCCCAAATATATTAGGCCTGTAAAGGCAGAGCACACTCATTTCTATACCACCATTTAAACACAATTCACAGTGATGTACAAGGAAATAAAGGAAATACCTTAAATAGGCGATTAAGACAGAATATAGAATAAAATCATTATTAAGATAAATGTAAACTCTATTGTTAAGTGGAAAACATGACCAGCCTCAATAATAATCATAATTATAGGGGCATTTTATCTTGTTCCAGTTGAACTATCGTCATAAAACCAAACATCCAGCAGTTTTTCATCTCTGGACGGAGTAATCTCAGATGATCTGGTTTCCCACGACACTTAAACGCAACGCGAGGCTTGTCGAACGTGATTAGCGACGTGGTGTGTTTGTGAACGCTCCTATTGGTCGGTTTGTGGTCATGTGCTCCGCATCGGGTCACGTTTAAAGAGGCATGGAAACAGAATGGACAGAGGTAGAGACGTAGTTTAGCTTATTAATAATAATGCCTCTAAAAATATCATCACTCTGTCTCAATAAATACACACAAGCACAGGAAGATAAAGAGGAGAATATCAGCAACTTCGCTCTTCATCACAGTTTCATTCATAAAAAGCAATAAAAAAACAAGCTGAATGGAATTAGATGCAGTTCTGAAAATCAAAATGACAGCACCCTTCACAGATTAAGTTCGACACAACAAATGCACTGAATGTATTTTTCTAGCAGAATTCAGACACTATTCAGAGTGCTTTAACAGGAAATAAAAGAAATACATTCAAACAAGGTGATTTTCAAAACATATAAAGAAAAAACGTCATCAAGATAAATCCTTTGTTAATGTTGAAATGCTGCAAGACAGCAATAGGATTATAAACACACAGTGTATAGACTAAATGGTATGTAATAACACCAGCATGCAGAGGTTTGAATTCCATCCATCCATCCATCCATCCATCCATCCATCCATCCATCCATCCATCCATCCATCCATCCATCCATCCATCCATCCATCCATCCATCCTTCCATCCATCGTTGAGATTCGTTTTACACATCGTGTTATGCATTTATTCAAATAGTCATTTAGCAACAAAAGCTACAGAAAACACATCATATGTTACTTTTTTTTTAATGTACTCTACTGCGTCCTTTAAAACTATTCGGGGACATCGTACCCAGATGATGGACTGATCTCACTGTGTGGGATTCCCCACAAACGTCGCAGATCTCTCACTCACACACTGCATCATATGAATCATTGTTATACAGCAAGTGTGAAGCAGAATGATGCCACCTCTCACTTTCTGGCTTCAAATGAACACTGAACAGATGTAACATTACATTTAAGATTAGATAAGACTGTATTTGTCATTATTTGTGTAAACATAATGAAATCACAGGTCACTATCGGATGAATAGTCGTTATCAGATGAATATAATAACTGACACAGCAGTGAAACCTCTCAGATCTGAACTCATGCAGACATAATAACAACAACACTTCTTTTTCTGGTTGCTTACAGCATGCTGGCGTACAGAATGGGAATATCAGAGTGTTTTATTCGCAGCACATTTGAGACATATTGACGATGACACAAGTGTAACATCCATACGCCAAAGTAACATGTGATAATAACAAAACCTTCCTTTGTTCTCGGCATTCATTTGCTTTTGGTATGTTTATTATTTTCTTCCCATTACACAACCACTCGGTGTTTCTTTTGTTTCTGTCCTGGTAATTTCATCAACTTTGTCTTCACAGCCTCGTCGTTATAATCAAACAACATCCACACGGCCTCTTCTTCAAACGCAGGGCAGATTTACCTTGACCACATTTCAGATGTGGGTCAGCCTGACCGGCCTGTGCAGCTCGGTCGTTGGTTGCTCCTGTTTTATTTCTTATTCTCTCATGCTTCCACAATCTGCGACGGTCTCCCTGCAGATGGTTCGATCTCCCCAGAGTGTCCCTCCTCCTGTTGTGTGTGGCTTATCAGCGTCATCAACCGTGTTGCCATTCAACCTACTCGTCCACGCCAACGCCTGTGACAAACACACTTCCTCTCAGGACATTAAGGACCATTTTAGATGATTAGCCTCAAACATCCATGTATACAGAAGTGTAATCTGACACACACCAATTCAGTTCAAACTCAAAAGTGAGCATACCAGTGCTGTTCAAAGCTACAATTACTACATTAGTACCGGTAATTCAACAAAAGTATTTTTTCCATTATTAAAAACAAAGTGAAGTACTTTACTAGTCACAGTGTTGAACCATCTGCTACGTTACCTAAAAAACAAAGCAGAACTTCACTCAGTCACTCAGAAGAACGCAGACCTTCACCAACACCTTCACCAACACCACAGCAGAACCAAGTCCGCATCACGAGCGTGATAACGGTTAGCTCCTATTGATGCTAACTAGCCTGTCAGGTAGCAACATCATCTGCTTTGTATGGGAAAAGTTTTCTCAGCTTTGTGGGATATATTCAGAAATGATCACCCGGGAACATCCCAAAATCTAATCTAATGGTTCTTTGATGATCAAAAATGATCCCTGAAAATGTCATGCCATTCGGGTAAACAGTTTTTGCGAAAAGTTGGTAAAATACATACATACATACAAACCATGAATAATAATAATAATAATAATAATAATAATAATAATATAAATAATAAATAAATAAATAAATACATAGACAAAAACATAACCCGCTTGGCCATCTATAATGCTAAAAAGTTGTTATTGAAGCATGTTTACATTTTTCTGCTACAGTGTCGCCTGGAGTTATGAGGTAGTTGTGAATGAAACATTGTGGTGTTGTCTGATTTGAAATGTTATGACAGACTGGAACATTACCACCCAGTTTTCCTAAGTTCAAACCTCCAAACACCGGAGGCAACTGGAAAGCAGAATTATTTCAATTCAATTACATTTTTTTTTTGTATAGCACCAAATACAACATAGTCATTTTAGTACATGTTTAAAAAGAAAAACCAACAATTCCACATGAGCAAGCAGAGGAGACGCTGGAAAGGAAAAACACGTTTTTAACAGGAAGAAACCTGCAGAACCAGACTCAGAGGTGGAGACATTCTATTGTTCCTGTTGGAGCAGGAAAGAGGGTAAAAGGAGAGAAAAGAACAGTTTAGAATTATAGAGAAGCTTCTTTTCCATTGAACAGAAGATTACTTGAAAGAGGAGTTTCAGAGAGTGTTAATGCTGAAGCTACAACATCATGTCAGGCTGTGTTACTAATTCCACAATAATTACTAAACTTTCTGCTAAAGTGATGCTATCGTTCAGGGTTAGATTACTGGCTTACATTAGGCTGTACTGGTGTCACTCAGCAAAGGAAAATTAGGTCCAGATAATAAATGAAAGGTCAAACTGTAAGTAAACACGGCAGCAGACGTAGAGCGTCGCATGATTTCACCTTCACCAGGAGAAGTCTGACGCGGCTATCAGCCTCGCCTGCGTTTCCACAGACGGGGATCAGAGGGCGGGAAACACTTCCTTCTCCGAGCCGCGTGCCGGGGCACTGACGTCCCGTCTCAAGGCCTGGCTGAGTTCTGACGTTACTGCTGTGTAATCGGGAGCGTCGGTCACTCAGCCCCGCGGTTCACATCTGCGGTTTGACGTCTTCCTACACTTGCAGCGGCTGCTCTGTAGGCCACAGCCTGGTAACGTCCCGGGAAACACTTTAACTTGAAGAGTAAATATTTATCACACAGACCTTGAAGAAAGTGTCAGATTTGCTCTCTGGTGAAGTTTCTGCCCTTCAGTTGCAGTGAAGAGTTGGTTTATGAGCTTGTGTTCCAGTGTTACTCTTCACTGTAGTGACAGCAGAACTCTTTGGCACCGTTTACAGAACGTTTTCAAGTGAAAAGGCAGAACTTTTGTTGCATTTTGGTGGTATGTTTACACAACAACTGTGCTTGTAGCCACTGAAAACGCAGCCTTTTGAAAACGCTTGGGTTTCGTCTCCTTGTAGACAGAAAACGCTGCTTCAGGACATCATTTTCAAAACTTTGCTGTGTGAAAGTGACAATTTTCTGAAACGAAAACGCAAAAAATGTGTTTTTACTTCAAATGTTATTTAAACAGAAGTTAATTTTGCTTTGCTCAGAGCCAACCAGATGTTTCATGGGGAAGTTTTGAACCCCCAACTTTAACTTTGGATGGGCCGGATCACCCTCTAACTCCCAAATAACCTAAAACCCATCAGATCAGGAGTGGACAGGAAGTTCACACGTGTCAGCAACACGATGAGCAGACAGGGACCGGCCCGGTGTCGGCGGTCATGGCACAAGAACAGCACTTTCTCCAAGTTCTGGCCTTCAAGTAATGAGCCAAAGCAAGCAGGTAATAGATGTGAGACGGGAGAGGGTATTCAATCAGGAGGGGGCCGCTGCCTCCGAGCATCATGGGAAGGTAAAGAGACGAGATGATGACCTCTCATCATCAATTCTGATTGTCAGGAGAGAAACAAGGTTCTGAATGGCCCCTCGTCGTGTTAAAGTAATTCTAACTGCCATACAGGTATGTCTGTTTTTTGTTTATTTCCAGATTGTGTCTCTTTATGTTGGTATGTGTGTGTGTGTGTGTGTGTGCGTGCGTGCGTGCGTGTGTGTACGTCCCTGCGTCTGTTCATGATGAACTTAAAAATGTTTATTTTCTCCTTTCAAGCGCATCACAAACCAACCTAAGAAATCAATATGATTTTATTGCCAGATCTGTTCAGTTGTTTCAGGGTTTTTGAGCAGCATTAATTTAAAAACAAGTACAGACCAGAAAAGCACTCCGAGAGCTCAGACTCGTCAATCTGGATCAGATCCAGATGAAATTTGGCACATTTCAGGGCAATGATCCTCCAAATACACATGTAACTCAAGAGAATCTAAACAGGATTCGATGAGTTATGATTTTTTGAAACTCGTAAATGGGGTTTCCAATATTAAATTCCGGAATTGTTTCTGACCTTATTCTGGATCCGATCCGAATGAAATGTTGCACCCTACTAGATATGACCATCCTACAGATCACCGACTTTTTAAAAGTCAATCAGATATGATCTCTAAGAGATATGATTTTTTTTTCTTTTTTTTAAAGTTCAATAAAAAGTAAAGGGGAAAAACAGGATCTTTGAAATTTTTATTTTTTTGTATCCACATGGTTATCCGGATCACTCTCAAAATTTAATGGAATCTAGGTTGGGTCAAGACACATCTTTTGAATTTTTTTTTTTTAGGAAGATCCCTTCAGGAGTTTTTGTGTAATCCTGCTAACAGACAGACAGACAGACAGACAGGCAGACAGACAGACAGACAGACAGACAAACAAACCCTCACAAAAACATAACCTCCTGGACGGAGGTAATAAGGACACTTCACATAGGCTCTGATTACCCGACAATGTTTTCAAGTGAAAATGGAAAATTTCGGCAGGTTCTATGTGTTAGTTTGCACGACAATGGTACTCGGAGCCACTGAAAACGCTGCTCCTGGTAGTAACTAGTAACTGTAGTAACTAGCACTTGTTCTCATCCTCAGTAATGCCAATCAGAACAATGTTTCTTCTGAGGTGTCATGACACCCAGTCCATAATCTCCCGGGCTTGGTATTTTTATTTTGACAGTCACTGCAATAACAATCCAACTTGGTCATCTGTCCACTGAAATGTCTGTGATCTCCTGTTGTTCTCTGCTGCATGTACGTACACGCATACATATAAGTGTGTATATGTATGCGTAGATATACATATGTTGGTCAAGGTGAATAAGGGGTAGGAGTTAATTAGCCCTACTTCTTCCTACTTCTTTTCGGATATGTCGGGCTATATTTATTTATTTGTTACTTACTTTTTTTTTTTTTTTTGCATTCGTCTATTATGTGTGTTTTCGATTTTATTTTACTTTTGTTTTGAGGGTACCCCCATGTCCGAAATAAACTAAACTAAACTAAAGTAAAGTAAACTAAACTACACTAAATTTGTATCTTCAGTACAAAAACAAACAACAGCACCCACTAGTGGCTCCACATGAAAACTACAACATTTTCAGCATTCCTGCTTTTTTGAAAACAGACATCGTTTTCAAAACATTGACGCATAAACATGAAACTTTTCGGAAAACACAAAACTATGCATTTTCACTTGAAACATCATATAAACGTGGCCTAAACTCACACAATTAACTCTAAACTCAAACTGCCCATGGTTTGCATCAGGCACCAGGAGTCTGGCTTGCTTTCAGAATTTTTCTTATTTTTGTCGCAACGTTGCACTTTTTTAATGGATTTTCACAAAAACATTTATGTCTTTATCAATTATTTTTACGTTTGCCAAGGAAGTAATAAAATCACCTGCATTTATTACTTCTGCCAAGGAGGTTATGTTTTCGGTCGCATTTGTTTCTCTGTCTGTCTGTTAGCAACATAACTCAAAAGGTTACAGACGGATTCTGATTACATTTCAGTAAACGTCTGAAATGGGACAAGTAAGAAGTGATTACATTTTGAGGTGATACGGATCACTGTCTGGGTCCAGGAACTATTTAAAGGATTCTTTATCATTGTAAGAGCTGCGTGGCGGTGGTCTGTGCTCTCTGAATGCTTTTGAGTGTCTGTAGTGGGTCGGGTGGTCTCTCCTCAGTGTGCTCAGTGTGAAGGCTCTCAGAAAAACTCTCAGATGAACCTCAACAGGCAGCAGCTCAGGCTAACTTTCCTCGGACACACAAGCAGCTGCACATCCGCCTGATCCTTCACAATAAAAGCAACAGTAGATATATATACACACACACACACACACACACACACACACACACACACACACACACCACTTTCTTCCTCCACAATCAAATATTCTTCAGAATGTTCTTCCAACATAAATGTGTGGCGCTTGGAGGTTGCTTTACTTTCACTCTTCTGTCCAGTTTTCCCAAACCAGTTCTCTGGGGTTTAGGGCGGTAGATTGTGCTGGCAACTGTTTTCAAGCTTACTATCTTGTTGTCATTGCGAAAGTGCTTTTCTCGTTTAATTTATTTGTCTGTCTGTCTTTTAGCAGGATTACATCAAAACTACTGAACAGATCTTCACCAAATTTTCACCAGATATGGATCTTAGGCCCCAGATAAACTCCATTAAATTTTAGGAGTGATCCGGTTCTGGATTCTGGATCCGGATTTCAGTTTTTACGGTTTTAAGCAAATTGCGTCTCTTCTCTTACGTATCTTCACCAAATTTACGTATCTTCACCAAATTTTCAGTGCAGATAGATATTAGATTATAGAAGAATCGATTAAATTTTCGAAGTGAATTTCAAATTCTGAATCCTCATTTTAATTTCTGGAGTCTCAAATGAGGATCACGTCAAAAGTACATGGTAGATCTTCACCAAATTTTTATTCATACATGTATCAATTGGCAAGATATTACCTTCAGATTGTTTCATGGAAACCGAATCCAGATGAAAATTAGAATTACAATGTCGATAATATGTCTTTCCTTCTGTGTCCACATCAATGCTAGCAGACGTCAGAAATCTCTGATTGCTCTTGTTCCACTTTATTTTCACTACACTTCTACTTTCACCCAAGGTCGCATGCTGACTTTATCCATTCATTCCTGTTATGACTATCGTATGATCACATTCTAAATCAGTGAGTCATTGTGGGATCGTCTTGTCATTGAAAGCTTTCTTTCAGATTTCACAGATGATTTTCTCCAATTCTCTAAATGTGTCTTGTGGTGAGTTACCAAGCCAGAGAAGTGGTCTCTTATACCTGTTGTGAGGAAAATCACAGCATCAAACCAAAAAAAATAGAATGAAAGGCGAGTCTGGCACAATGGTTGACTTAACGATGGGTGATTACTGCACACAGACATACTGAGGCCCGGTCGGTCAAACCTCCGGGGTTTATTCAGGGTTCTGTTGAGAGCAGAAGACGAGTCACGGATCAAAGATCGCCTCTGCCTCCAACTCACTGACAAGAATAGAAGTACGAAGAAGAACAGAACAAATCTCCACTCAAAACTCACTAAGCCCACACTGTTCCTCTGCTGTCCGGCCAGAACACTCCCTGTGGATCTGACGATGAGCTCAGCTGTGATTTAAGGCAATCTGGATTATTTTTAAAACTTTTTCTTTTTTTTTAAAGTCTCTTCTCTGTTCTCTCACCCTGTACCTTCTTGCAGGATTTCTGATAGTTTGTCATGGATATTCTCTGTCCCCTTCAAATCTGCTGTATGTAAATTAACTTGTTTTATGTCTGTTGTTCTCTGGCCCTGTTTACTGGACCATATGTCACTTGAAAAAACGTAGTTTCTGCATTTACGTTTGACTTTTAAATCAGCCAATAGCTACCTTCCTTCCATCTCTGTCTTTTTCTCTCCTGCAACAGAAAGCCTCCGCCTATGAGCACAAAGCATGCTGGGATTGGGGTTCTCCTCTACCTGTTGGTGGCTAAGTGATGAAAAAGGTGGATGAATAGATCTTCTGTATCTCCTGTTAGTGTGTGGGAAGTGAACATTTTGTCCTCTACAATCAAGGAGAATATAAAGAAATGTCTGAATCTGAGTGATTTTGGCAGCTCTGCTGGTCAATGTGGCTCAAAAAGGGTCCAAGGGATGGAAAAACAAACAAACTTGAATTGAAGATTTCTTTAACTCTATAAATATGAATTCTTGACAGCATGAGTATGAGGTGTTGATATATTCAACAGCCTGCTGGAACGGCTGGACCAGATTCAATAACGCTTGAGACAAGCTCAGTGCACATGCAGATCCATGTGCGCTCGCCTGAGATACACAAGCCCAACAGCTCCTCCTCACCATTTGCCTTCACTGGCATGAGGACGCCATGTGCCTGCCTGACTCAGAGCACCGAGCACGCTGCACACCTCGTTCTCTCACCGAGAGGCCTTCCCTTCATCAGCCTTCTGTTTCTGCCTCCACCTCCACCTCCCTCACCCAAAGCTCGGATTGCAGTTATTAATGGATGTAGGAAAAGATTCCAGGCCTTTAAAATAGTGTTTTCATATTATCTGAGAGTTATTTTAAACTAATGCATTCATAATTTGAGACTTGCTGGTCCATTACGGAGGCTACGCAGCAGCATGACGGTTCGTGCTCTGACTACATGGTGACCAGAGGAGCTCAGAGACGGCAGATACGGAGATGGAGTCGGAGCATTTTCAAAAACATGTGTTCAGTGGCTCAGAGCACTGATGTTTTGGAATCAGACCCCCAGACACAATGACAGTTTTGCGTTTGTCATGCAAATGGGCCCAAAGAACAACACGATGAGGCCCCGATTACACGACAACGAAAAACAAATTTAACTGCAAAACTTTCTTCATTTTCGGGGGGTCCGTTTACACGACACCAGTGTTCTGATCCACTGCATCTGTGAAGTTTTTATTCCGACTTTCAAGGTGGGAAGATTCTTTCACCTTGCGATTCCCCCTGCAGAGACTGTGGAGGCTATGGAGTGCTGTTACTGCACATGCACATTTCTCCGCCCTTCCTTCACATTGTGAATGGTTCCTTCTGCTCATGCTCCAGTTAACAAGCATGGCGGTCCTGTAGTGGTTTGACTCGCGGTCCGTGTTCTAGTTTAATAGTTGAGATTCTCTTCTGATAGCATCCAAATCATCATCGGTCCATGCAGATGTTGGGTTCTCACGATTTTGGTCATATTTATAGTGAATTTTTCTCTGCACATGTATCTGTACGGTTTGATCACAAAAACAAGCAACAGCGCCCTCCCCTGGCCCGGCAGACTGACATTGTTGTCAGTGCTGCTGCAGTGGAAACGCAAAGCTTTTTTTAAAAAAGGATTAGGTGACACCTAATCATGTGTGAGTGGTGTTGTAAGCAAACCGGAGTATTCAAATGAGGATTTTACCAGTTTACATCAAAACGAGTGCAAACTATCAGTTCCGTGTCACTTTGGAGTAACTGGATGGCGCGGTGAGGCTGCTCAAGCACAAAATGCAATAAGACATAGAAGTTGGAAAATGTTGGTGAAAGTTATTAAACATATTGCAGCAACACAGTAGATTAATATTAATGTAGATTAAAAACAATACCAGCTTAGGTTATGAAGTTATAGAGAGGTGTTGTAGATTTATGTGTTCAGGTTACAATGAGGTGTTTTCAGTGCATGATGTGGATTGTTGATCCGCTGAGAGTGATATGGTGCCCACATTTATGAAATTTAAAAGTTTATTCAGACGTCTGCTTACTAACAAATGTCTAATAATTAGCAACAGTGTTGGTATTTTTCAGACCTTTTCAGACATTTTCAGGATTAAATAAATATGTTCTGTTCGACTTTTATTCTTGATTTAGAAAATGAAGATAATAATGATAGTAATAATAAAATGCGCTGCTGGACTTCTAGATGCCTTCATCGTGGTTTCCAGACTGATGATCAACGACATAGCATTAAATACATGAATGAACAGCCCACGTTTAGTTGGTCTTTGATCAATGTTGAGCTCTTATCTATTGTCAGGTTTACTTGAATCATATGTTACCATGGCAACTTACCTTAATAAATCCAGTTAACACTAGATGGTTACCAAAACATCTAGTGTTAACTAGATGTTAACACTCATGAGGGAGAAAATTTGAGAAAAATGGTTAAAAATTAGTTTAACGCACCATAATACTGCTACTTTCTGATTTATGTCGAAGTGACTCAGGACCCGTTTACACTGAAAATTATGTAGTTACCATGATAGGCCACTAGTTGGTGATGAACCACACACTTCATTTTTGTGTTGGGAAAAGTTTTTTACATGGCAATGATTTGAAAAGAATGTCCATAAATGATGAAGCAACATGTTGCTTAACATGCCAGGCCACTAGTTGGTGCTGTTGGTACCACACACACATTCAGAAGTGAACAATGGGCTTGAAACATTAACGATAATGTTCTAGTGGACAGACGACCGAGTTTGATTGTTATTATGATGACTGTCAAAATAAAGGTACTGAGTCCAGGAGTCCCAGTCCATCTGGACGAGGAGTCATGACACCACAGAGGAAACATTGTTCTGATTGACCAGCTACTGAGCATGTGCAGAAGAACTAGTTACTATAGCCGTGGTGACAACGACCAGTATCTGCAAGGAGGCGGAGCTTGAGTGTTTCCAGAAAGTTGCGTTTTCCCCCGTTTACTTGACGATGGAGTCAAATCATTTTCTAAAAGTCCCACTTTGGGAGCTTTTTCAAAATGTTACGTTTTCAGTGGCGCCAACCACCGTTGTCATGTAAACAGAGCCCTGAAACACAACAAAGGTTTTCTGTTTTCACTTGAAATCGTTGTCGAGCAAACAGGCCTTCAGATTCTTCATCGCTGAAATTCCAAATGTTTCCAACCAAAAAAATATGAAGAGACCAGATTTAGGTTTCAGGCAATTAAACTCTGATTGCTTCTTTGAAGATTCATCAACTTTTATATTTTCTAATAACAAATTCTACTGTGCGACATGAGTATTTTGCAGAATAGTATTAATTTATAAGGTGTTCTTCAGATTCCTGCTCTAACGAGCTTCACCAGTTTTAAATGTTGGATGAAGAACAACCGAACAGATGGCGACCCTCTGCACGCAAAATGACGGAGAACTGTTGTAATAACTGAACTGGAGTCATCGGAGGAAGTCGTCAGCAGCAGCTCCGTCCCGCACTCTCATTAGAATGAAGACCGATGCAGTCGTCCTGGCGGGGCTGCGACGGGTCCACACTGGGCTGAACTGACAGAATCTCCTGCACCAACCTCCTGAAACAGAATATTCAACTGTTCAGTTTGTAGGATAAGGAAAAGCCACCCCAATAATTTTGGTTTGTTTCCATGTTTATTTGACTATATTTCATGTTATTTCATTGAAGTGTTACATTAGGGTAAGACTGTACAAAAAAAGTGTTAAAATGTCCTTGTTCAAGTCTTTTGTGGTGTGTAGTTAGTTTAACTGCTCAAACTATTACTATTTGTTACAAACTACATGCAATTTTTCCTATGACACAAAAAGAGTAGTGGCTTCTTCTCGCCCTAAAGTAAGCGGTCCTATGCTGATTGTGAGCAGGAAAGAAAGCTCATGTAATGTGATGTGTTTTCCAGGTGAGCTTATACATCATGGGTAATAAAGAACTTATAGAAGACAAGGGGTATTGTCAAAGGGGAACAGTAGGCTGTTATCCCAAATGTGTCTATGTTTAATGTGGAGTTTATGTGCCATAGAAGCTAACCTAAGCTAATCGCTATGACAAGGTGCAGGCCCCATGCTGTTACTCTGTTAGATTTATTTATTAATAGTATACCCAGGTGGGAGTTCATACAAAAAAGATGTTTATTGTGAAGCATTATTCGTGCCTGTTTGAAAACCACGACTTCCTGTGCTGATCGTTCGCGGGACCGAAGCTCAACACTGAACTTTTACATATCATTATAGCTTGAACCCTCACACACTGAACTGATTATTCATGTATGCAATAAGTGGCGTAGATCCACTGCATTACGATGAATCCCCTGAACTAGATCAGTTATACGTATTTCCCTTCATCATTTACCATCATAGGCCTTTGTCTCAGTTGTTCAAAGTGTCCAGATAAGTTCAAAGTAGAAATGGGTTTGGCAAAACAAACTCTTTTAGCAACCATGTAGAGCTTCATTTGTATCAGGTTGCCTCCTTTAAAAAGGACATTAAATGCAGTAAACGTCTTATCTCTGAAGTTGTGTTGCTGATGGAAGGCCTCAGTAAGTAATAACCCTTCATAGGACATTCAAAGGTGTATACGTTGAAAGGTTTTAGCAGGAAAAACAAATGCTAGTGATACAATCTCTTCCAAAGTTAATTAAAACAGACCCAGATCACGCATTTAACAATTTCAATGTAAAAAGTGACTCACTTTTGTAATCCGACACTAAAAAAGTACACCGAAGCCCCATTTACATGTCAGTGTTTCAAGTGAAAACCTATCGTTTTGGTGTTTTCATTCCAGAACATTTAATTTCACGTTTACATGGCAACGTTCTGAAAACAATGTTTGTTTCGACGGAAATGGCAGAAACACTGAAAATGCTGTAGTTAGCGTACCAGGCCATTAAAATGGTGCTGTTGGTTGTTTTAGTACTGAAACCACACACACACAACAGAAAACAACGGGCTCTAAACATCAATGTGGCAGTTGTGTGTGCCACCCCCGGGGTAACCCACAGAGACGAGGATTCAGGAAGTCCGTTGACCATATTTTTATAACAGGCATAACGCAACTGAAACCTCACACCACAGACTTTTCAGCTGCGTGTGTCTGTCTCCAGCTGTCACACCTGTGTGTGGGCGGCTCCCCCTTTATGGGCAGAGAGGTGATTAAACCCCTCAAGGGAATCAGGTGTGCCGCCTCGCCTCTCTGCCACAATCAACAACGGGAGAACACGGACATTCTAGTAGACAGACGACCAAGTTGGATTGTTATTACAGTGATTGTCAAAATAAAAGTACCAAATCCAGGAGAAGATGGACTGGGAGCCATGACAGCACAGAGGAAACGTTGCTCTGATTGTCCAGCTATGGAGCATGTGCAGAAGAACTATTTACTTCAGCCATGCTGTGCATGCACAGTAGCAGTGTTTCCGCTGTCTACATGGAGCTCGAGTGCACACACAAAGTTACATTTTCCACCGTTTACACGGAGGCGGAATGGAAGCGTTTTCCAAAGGTTGTGTTTTCAGTGGCTCTGAGCACCGTTTTCGTGTAAATGGTCTCCCAAAGCGCAATGGGAGTTTTGCGTTTTCACTTGAAATCGATGTCATATAAACAGGGTTTTAATGTAGTTGCAGTTGCATCTGTTGAAATGTATCACTTTAAGTCAACTGATTCACCACTATGGAAGATAATGTACATGCGTGAATGAGTGACTGGACCTCATGGCTTCGCCGATGTTCTTGTTGTCTTTGACGGAGGTCTCCATCCAGGCGACGAAGCCGTGGTTCTTGCTGAACTTGGCGATGCTTTCGGCCGACACCACTCTCTCAGGCAGGTCACACTGCAGAGAGACATAAACTGTGACAGGGGCAGAAGGGCAAGTAACTCATGCAGGGAAATCACTCTTTCTACCGTTACGCCGTCTCAGCCTCTCCTACTCTACAGACGATTCATTTCACCCTGTAGAAATGTTTAGTTTGAGTTACACACATTTATAAAAGCATTGTTGGCCAATAGATTCACAGAACATTCATCAAAAATACAGCAAAATTGAAAGTGTTTATGAAGCAGCCCAATGGAACATTGCTCATCTATAAGCAGCGAGCCTGAAGGCCTCCGTGATTTATCATGCATGAGTGAAAGGCAGTGCTTCACCTTGTTGGCCAACAGGATGCAGGGGATGGGGGCTCTGCCGGGCAGCATGGCCTTGTTGTCCAGGTCCAGTTTCCACTGGTGACATCTGTCGAAGCTGGACGAGTTGGTGACGTCAAACATCAGCACGCAGCCCAGCGCCCCTTTGTAATAGATCCTGGTCATTGAAGTGAAACGCTCCTGGCCTGACCAGAGGACACCAAGTTCAGTGGGTCATCCATTCATTCGTCCATCAATTCATTAAAAAATATCTCTTACCCGCAATGTCCCAGATTTGCAGTCGGACTCTGTCTGTGTCTGACCACTGCAGCACCTTCACCGAAAAATCCACTGGGAAGAGAAGTCAAATATGCACATACATTCATATACATATTTTATATTCACATATTAAGAATAACAAAGAAATGAAGAAGGAACCAACTTAAGGTCAACACTTAAGGAAGATGCTCTATAATCTGTATGTTAGAG
>OMNM01064549.1:0-10865 GCA_900302745.1 Parablennius parvicornis | reverse complement strand
ACCTTCACCGAAAAATCCACTGGGAAGAGAAGTCAAATATGCACATACATTCATATACATATTTTATATTCACATATTAAGAATAACAAAGAAATGAAGAAGGAACCAACTTAAGGTCAACACGTTAGAGGAGGATGCTCTATAATCTGGATGTTAGAGGATGAAGGCTCTCTATAATCTGGATGTTAGAGGAAGATGCTCTATAATCTGGATTTGAATGGGAGGAAGATGCTATATAATCTGGATGTTAGAGGAGGAGGATGCTCTATAATCTGGAGGTTTGTGAAGGAAGATGCTCTATAATCTGGATGCTCTATAAAATCTACAACCCTTCATGAAAGAAACAGATTTATGAACAAATGATGAGAAGAAGTTACAACAAACAGCTGAGACATGCAGATTAATCTCAGCTAATTGATACTGAGTAAGTCATGCTTGTTGCTGTTACTGTGGTTACAGGCTAATGCTAATGTTACTTACAGTTCTGTTGCTGTCTTGGTGACAGTTCATTCATTCATTATGAGGTGGTTTTGAAATAGCAGCATAGAAGGGGAATGACTTCCTGTCCTCGTAAAAGAGCGGAGTAACTGTTTAACCAGATTTTTTATAAGAGTGAACACAGAACCGAGATCTTGTGATTTCTTGAACAGGAACACAGTGATTTAAATTGGCCTTACCTCCCACCGTCGCCTTGTACGTCTTGAAGAACTGCCCACTGACGTATCGATGCACAAAAGACGTCTTCCCAACAGCTGCATCGCCGACAATCAGTATTTTCATCAAGTGCTCCTTCATTTTTCTGCCCTGTCAGTCTACGACTGGGTGACTTCAGCAGATCAGAGTCCAAACGTCATGTCAGGAAATGTCGTTTATCAGTCTTCAAATCTGAGAACTTGATTCCGACATGAAGAGACAAACAGAAGGTGCTCATACCATTAAACCTGCCTGACAATAGCTGACGTCTGACGGATGCACCTCGAGTGCAGACGGGCTCTGAGCTGCTGGTTTTACTTTCTGTGAGGAAGGAAGTTGCTTGAGTCATAAATACCTCAGTATCATAAACCACGCCTGCATGGAAAATGAAAACATTGTGTAAACTCTGCAAACTCAGAACACAAAGGAGGGGATTTCTGTTGCACCACGTTCACCGTTAGACACAGATGAATGTAAAAACTTGCTTTCACAATGCCCTTTGACGAGCTTGGCACGTTTCAGCTGATTTATATATTCCATGTTGGTAAGTTTGAAAAGTACAAACAGAGTAGAAATCTGTTTTTAATATGGGGGGAATCTTATTAGTGCTGCTTCAAACATAGCACAAACAATATTGAGATATTAAAGTTCCTCTGCCAGAATCCACATGGGAAAATTTTAAAAAGTAGGAGTCAGTTTTAGTGTTTCCAGAACACAGCACATAAATTTCACAGAACATACCCGGGTTCGTTGACATCTTGCGGTCACTAAAATGCCAGGAGACTCCACAGGATCTCTCCAGATCTCAATTTGCACAAGAAAAACGATCGGCGATCAATTTTAACAACATTTCAAACTATTCTTGTGACTTGAAGACTCTTTCTTTGAGAAAGTCAGGATTTTATTTGGTGCTGAATGAATCAAATGTTGATATTTTTGCTCCAGGTGCCACGACGCATTATTCCATATGCCAGAAACCCTTGCAGCAGGTTTCTCAACACGACGTCAGTCAGGAAACATAAACAGTTTGATGGCTACATATTCCATTTTGTTTGTAAACCTGGACTTTGGTGTTGCTGGATTTGGGAAACTGCAGATTGGAAATTTGAGGAATTGAGTAGTGATGGTTTTGTTTTCTTGTGTTGGTTTATTCTCTGTACAGAAGTGACACTTTTTATAGGAAGTATATCTTAAAGAATTTTCTGGTTGAGTAACTTTAAACAAGTAAATGCAACATGTCGTGGTTTCAAATAAAATTAAAACCATACAGTATGTATGGAGTATGGATACATACAAAGGAGGGTCTGGAAATCCGATTTCTCAGTGATTTGCATGAACACGCTTCCTTCTGGAGCCAGTAAACATCTGAGACCTTGTTTACGTGAAGACGTCCGAAGTTTTACGTTTAACAGTTTACATGACAGCATTTTGTAAACAATGTCTATTTACACAGATATGGCAGAAACACTGAAAAAAATGTAGATAGCATGTTGGGCCACTAGTGGGCGCTGTTGTTTGTTTTAGCACTGAATGACACCACACACTCAAACACACACAGGAGAGAACAATCAACTCTAAACATGAACAACGGGAGAACACGGACATTCTAGTGGACAGACCAAAAAGTTGGATTGCTATTATGGTGACTGTCAAAATAAAAGTACCAACTCCAGGGGAATATGGACTGGGAGTCATGACACCATGGAGGAAACTTTGTTCTCATTGGCTCTACTGAGCATGTGCACAACTACTACGGCTGTAGTGACCTGAGGCCTGTACTATGAACTGTGATCAACGTATCCAGGGTCTCTCTCTGTTTTCTGAGTTGACTTCTCAAGACATGCGTGATCCTGATAATTGTTACTACGAAGCAGATTATCAACTCGCTGGTTCAACCCAGAAATACTTGTGCGCGTTCACATTAAAGGGGCAGCGTCTGATCAATCACACACAGAAACTCCGCAGCGCAGTTTAGAGATCATGGAAGGATCGAATATTCTCTGAGAATATGAAGAATTAAAACTCATCCAACCATCTAAAAGCAGAACTGCTGCTGCAGCCAAAGCCAGACCATTCCTGACTGTTAATATGACTTCATCAGATTATACGGTATTAATTAATCGGCAATATAAGCGGACAGCACGACATTGTGATTACTCAGTTCCACTTTATTCCATCAGAAACGTTTCAGGCAGAACTTCCTCACTGCTCTTCTTTTAGTTTATAGTTTCCATTCAGTTGTTTTGAGGATGAGTTTTTCTTGCAAGTGTGTTTTGTGGTGGAATATTAATTCATCACCGCGACGGGACGAGTTGTTCTGTGTTCCATAAATTCATATTCCAGAAGTTCTATAAGGTGTGATCAACAACCTCATTATTCCAGATCGACCCTCGTGGAGCTAAATGACTGGGAACAAGTCAAGAAGCCTCAGTGACCAGGATTTTATTATGTCAAAATAAAATCTAAGAACTCTAAGTTACTTTTTCCTCTCCACTGCAGCTCTGCGCAGTGAAGTTCACTGCGCACCAATCACCATCATTTAAGAATGGGCAGGCCATTTTCCGAGAGATGTGATTGGTCAGGAGGCGGAGCTTTGACCTCTTATGGAGAACACATCCTGGTCTGGAGCAGGTTAGACTTTCAGCGTCAGTTACCGGGGTGATTTATCCAGGTGAAAAGTGAGTGAGCTTCGTAGTACGGAAAACCCAGAGTTAATCCTGAAGCCATCTTGATAAGAGAAAATCCAGCGTCGTACTACAGGCCTCTGGACCAGGAGCAGTGTTTTAAGAAAGTGTCTTTTTCCCTGTTTACAAAGACATATTTTCTGTGACTCCGAGAATTGTTGTTGTGTAAACACTGAGAAAACATGGGAAATTTCACGTATTCGCTTGAAAATGTTGTCGAGTAAACGGGCCTCAAACCACAAACTGTTAGGATGACACCTCTGAGTAATTAATGTTTCTCTTCTGCTGTTCAGCACCTGATTCATGCTCTAAATCAATTTCTAATGAACGTTACCAACAGGAAGTTCTGGCAGGGAGCATTCAGTCTTGACTCCGACTCCACTCATTCCTCCACCTTATCCTCTCTTTTCTCTCCATCACATGAATCTGTCATCCTCCACCTTCTTCCGGCTCCGGCTCCTCGTCCTCCTCTGCAGTTCTCTCTCTGTTGTGAGGCAGGTGGTGTTGACTCCCCGGAGTTCTACTCCTCTGCCAACTAGGCCACTGTAGTTGGCTCCCGGAGAAGCTTCATCCCTAACCTGAAGCTGAGTCATCGTCGTGACTCTCTCGCTGAGTGCTTCTCTTGTTTGTGTGATTTTGTTTCTTGGGAGTTTTCCCAGTTATAAATTGCAGTTTTATCGCCAGAATTTAAAAATAGCTCCTGTGAGACATGCCTGCCCACTTTGAATGGACAAACTGTACTGAAGTATTCGCCTCGGCGTAGAAATGACGTGAAACCTGCGTGTTGGAGGACCGGACTGGATAACAGGTTCTACTGTTGCTGTCACAGTCAGAAGAAATGTTCTTCTGTCTTATTTGTCTCTTGGTGTCATTATGAATGATGATGGCTGGTGGTGTGGATCTGTGACGTTGATACGACATTTCCTATCAGGCTCAAAGATTGAATCACGTCCCTCCAGAGTACTGTTTTAGCTAGGTCCATCCATCTTCCTGCTCCAGGCCAAATACACAGATGGTTTTGGACAAGGTCTTTTGTCCATCTCCTGTGTAAATTGGGACGTTTTTAGGGAGCTTATAGATGTGTGAGGAAACAAAGTGATACTAATGATGACCTGTGGGTGCAGTGTTATACTGTAGTATACGTTAATAGTCTATGTCAACAAACAGGACAAGAGAAATAATGATCCCTTTCAGGATGGACTGTGAATGATGTGTGTGTAGACACAAGAGACACAAGGGATGCTCTTGTATCACTTTTTCAAAGTACAGGTATGAATGCTAACCTTTAGGTACTTGCCATTACTGAATATCAATACAAGTACTTACAAGTATTTATTAAATGCCATAAAGCCTTGTATATACTCAGTATACTAATGATATGTGAAGACTATGCATTGCCGAAACCAACCTCTGCACAGCCTGTGTGTCGACGCTACGTCACCTCCACCAGTCTGCAGTAGCATAGTGCATAGCAGCCAACTACGCTCTGCGCTATGCTACTGACCGAGGAACCAAGCTCGCTGTTGATGAGAGTATCAGTCAGTATTGGAGCCATTTAATGCCACTAGTGTTTTTTCTTTGTTTCACTGATGTTGGACATGTCACATGAGTTTAGGGAATTCATTAAAGGTGCTGGTAACACAGAGGACCGACATGGCCACTACCAGAACCAAAGACAAAATATAATCAATCTGTTTTTAAATACCGTTTTGATAAGTCGATGGGCACGTGACATAAAAAAAAAACATTCTTGGAACAGAATACATAAAGAAACTTTAATGGTCCAACAGCTAGAAATACAATAAAATATCTAAATTGTACCTGTGTTGTACCTGTGTTCAATGTTTTGTTTTTCTTTATTTCAGATCATTATCATGTTCTGCAGCTCCGGTCAAATTTTCTCTTTAGGAAAATCATGAAAACATCTCTTTTTCGCAGAGGTTCCAGACTGGTGATCCAGACTCACGAGGAGTCAATCTCACCCAACCATGAATAAAACAATCACAAGTCGTCACACAGCATCACTACAAATCAGAAACAAAGTGACTGAACACACAGACTCTGGCTCCACTGAGGCTTTCTGAAGTTTGTCTGCCACCTGGTGGTCTTCTAATGAACTGCAATTTATCCAACATGTTGAAAAATGCATTTGGAGCTATAAAGGCGTCATGACTCATGATGATCTTGTTTATTTACTGCTTATAAACCAAGATTTGAATCATCTGGGTCCTATGGTTCATAATTGTACTATTCCTACTGCATTAAATGACCATTAACTCTGCAGCCTGACAGTTAACGATTATATATGTATTTATTATTTAACTCATTGGGTTTTTTTTGTTTGTTTTTTTTAAGATTTTATTTAATCAATCAACTTTTTTTTTAATCAACTTTTATTTGTAAAGCGCCTAATCATATCAGCAGACATTTCGAAGTGCTTTAACACTAAGAGAAGACACAGAATCCAACTGAAACCCTTCAAAGCAGAAGCAAATTGCCCCAGTGGCCAGAAAAAACTCCCTCATGAGGAGAACATTGTCAAAAACTCCAAATTCAGGAGGAAACCGTGGGACGGACCCAAGACTCTGGAAGGGCAGCCGTCCGTAGTCCCAGTTTTTCCCCACAGTTCTTTTAAAATTATATTATAGATACATATGTGCCATTTGATTATGTCTTATTTCACTTTATATTTTGTTTTGTTGCCTTCATCAGCAACATTTTTACATTTTCCTTGTCATTTTATAATTTTCCTTGTTTATTGCTGTATTTTCCATTTTCTCGTCTCATTGTCTTCTTCTCAGTTGTCTGTAAAGCACTTATGAAAAGTGTTACATAAATGCTATTCTATACTATTAATAATAATTATTATTAATTGGTCTGTTTCCCATGAATTATGCACAAATAAAGGAAATTAGTGTTTGGTGGATTATTCCTGAGCTGTTAAAAGGCTAAGAAATGTGATATTACTGGAAGACCCAATTATTTGACTTATGAGAAACATGCTTCTGTGGGATGAGCAGTCAAACTGAATGTGTGAGCTGAACCTCTGTAAAGTTTGCTTATTCTTTATTTCCATTCTAAAAGGTGCTGGAGTTGGAGGGGATATGCATTTGTAGCAGGAGCTCAGTATGTGAGCACAGAAAATCTAGAAAAGACTAGGGTGAAGACTGCTTGGCTGATTGTTATCATTATTATGATTATTATTATTATTTCTCCTCAGAGCCTGTTTAACTTTATTATTATTTTTCAGATTTTTTTGGGGTGTTTACCGTTTGGAGCACGGACACGAAAAGCACATCACAATGTGCGGATTCAGGAATAATGTGCTTTCACATTTGTTAACGATTCGGCTGACCGTTTCCGAATAAATCGCAAAAAATATCTTGATTTGTAGAGATGGACTGATGATTAAGTTGCATCAAGTGGCGGTGGGAGGGACATGTTTAGCTGGATCATGGATTTTTTTTAGGGACAGAACCATTCAGGTGAAAACGGGTGCAGAACTTTCAAGTGGGCTTTGTGTAAAGAATGGAACTCCAGGGGGAGTGTTATCAGTCTAACACTCTTTTCAGTAATGATTCATGATATTTTTGAAAAGGTGCTGAGTAATTTGGGAAGTTCACTATTTGCTGATGACGAGGCTTTGTGGAAAAGAGGAAGGGATCTCTTCTCTTCAGGAAGTGGGGCTGAAGTGGGGTTTTAAATTTTCAGTGGAAAAGACAAAGTTCCATTTTTTTAATAAAGGGAGAAGAGCAGAAGCGAAGGAGGTGAAAATATATGAGACTTGTATTGAGAGAGGAGATAAGTTTAGAGTTTTGGGGGTTTGGATGGACACAGGGGTAACAGGGAAAGAGCATGTGTTGCAAGTAGTGGTGAAATTTCAAAAAGTAACAAATGTGATGAGGTGTCTCACATGGCTGAAATGGGGGGCTAACACGGCATCATTGAAGCAAATATACACAACACCAATTAGATCAGATTGGATTATGGGAGTGTGGCGTACGGGTCAGCTGCAAAGTCGGTGTTAGAAAGGCTGGATGTGCTTCAGGCTCAGGCCTTGAGGGAGAGTCTGGGAGTCGGTCGAAAATCTCCAGTGTGTACCCTCCAAGTAGAGGCAGGAGAAATGCTACTTGGACTCCGAAGGGAACAGATACGAGATAATTACTGGACCTGGAAAGGCACAGGGAGGAGCGTCCTGCTGAGAGACGATTAAAGAACTGCTGGGAGAGGAGGAAAGTGAAACAGCTGAGTTTAGGATGGACAGGAGAGGAAGCAGTAAGAGAGATGGAGGTGCAGGGAATGCAGCTCTGCCCACCGGTGGTATGGCCGGTAGTTCCTGAGTGGAGGACGTAGGCAAGAGTGGCAGATCTAAGCATGCTGGCAAGGAAGTAAACTAAGTCAAGTAGTTTGTGCAGGTTCCCCACTGGAAAGGGACGAGAACCATCTACCCAGAGTTCAAACTGGATTCCACTCAATGACACCACAGCCTCTTCTTTCTTTTCTCCATTTATTTGTCGGACACCATTGGTCAGTGGTCACATGTACACATATTAGAAAACCTTTTAACAAAGAATTCATGTCACTAACTGTACATGTATTCACACATTTACAACTTACTTTCACAATCAAATGTGTTTTTTCTTTCACAATCCAAATATAACAAACATATGCAAATATAGCACTGTAAATATAGAACATCAACGCAAATGTAAGATGCTTAAAAATAGGTTCCTAAAGATGACAGGACTACCGGGGAAAGTATAAAGTGGTGAGAATAGTATCGACTAACTGGAACCAGCAGATGGAGGTGGTGCAGCTTCGAAGAAGGGGGGAAACGGTCATCAGGGTCGGACCTGAAGATGTGGCCTGTGACGTTTGTACTGGCAGAAACCTGAAAGCCATCAAGTGCCGTCTGGTCTGTTTGGTTCTTTCTGCAGTGGCAGACCTGACTGATACCACACAGATGACTGATATTATCTGACAGCAACACAACAGTCATTTTGGCCTGGTCACCCTGCTCTTCCAGCTGCTTAACTTATCATTCTGAGCAGAGAGAGTCTGGCTGGACGTTGTTACTGGGATGTGGAGTGGAGAGGAGGGGTTCATGTAGCAGTCGCATACAAGAACATCAGCAGATTAGGGAGCGTCAATGAACGCGAATTTGGATGTAATGACAAATCTTGGGTTTTATGTCATGGCTCTTACTCTTTCATATATTTCACCACAACAACACAGGAACTCCTGTCTCAGGTCCTCGGACCTCCAGAGTGGGAGTGGACCTGGATTACAGCGCTCTGTCTTTCTACGGCATCTCTAAAACCACGACTCTCCTCCAGAGTCCAGGCCACCTCCACCTCTGCTACACACTGGAATCACACTTCATTTCTTTCTGTTTCAATTTTCTATTTTCAGAAGAGAATACTGCGATACAAAAGTACAATCCAAGAGTGCAACATTTTCTCCCACCTACTACATCTAGACCCACCCAAGTTCTCTTTCATCATAAAACAAGCAACACAATGCAGGAAAAAATAAAAACACTTAAAAACTAGACAAGAGGAGAAGAAACACAAAACAAACCACTAAAGGAACTGCATACATATGTGCACTCATGTTTACCAGTATGAGTGTTTTGAAAGGAGAATAAATAAATAATACGTAAACAGTAGATTTCTACAGGTATACAGTCAAGCCTCACACAAATAACTGTACCTGCATTTATCTACCTAAGTAAACATGTATGACCATATGTTCACACACACAATGGACTGACATAAACAAGTACCCATACAGTCAAATATCACAAATAAAAAACAGTTTCTGCTATCAATGATACATAGTGCAAGACTCTTGAGGCCTCAAAGAAGAGAAATAGAAAGAAAGAGAAAAGGAAGGAGTGTGTCCACATCTACATTTTACATTTTGACTTGCTGGCTCAGCGAATCCCACTGCGGCCGCCTGGCGAACTCACACACGGGGAGAGGCACCAAGTAAAATAAATAAATAAAGTCAATCAACATTTAATGTTTGTTTAATAAAATTAAGACAAATTTCATTGTAGGTTGTATTTTCTTCATTTATTACAAGTCGAGTCAAAGTGAAAACCAAACATCCATTCTACTTAGAAAACAAGCGTCTTTCGTAGCAAACAACGTGGTTCCGCAGGAAAATCACAAACCTTCATTCAAATCAGTTCTGGGCAGAAAGACATTTACACTAAATCGTACAGACCGACAACGACCTTCCAAGACCAAGTGAAGAAGAAGCTTCTCTGAAAGCTCATGCTCTCATGTGGCTCAGTGGGCTCACACTGCTGACGTCATCACCCGAGGACGGATCTGCGTGCTTGTTCCACAGGAAAAATAAAACTTTTCAATAGAGAGCAGCACCAAAGGGCTTCATGTGGTTAATCACATTCACTCACATCACTGTAACTGTTGTCACTGACCTCTAGGGGGCACAATTCTGTCAGTTCTGCTTTTGTCACTCAGCAGTTGATCAGACGTTAGAAACTGAACCAACTGCTTCAAGTTCACCCGGCCTCACCGGCTGAAACGTTAATCACCAATCTACCTATTCTGATTTGTTTCTATCCCCTTGAGTGGCCAAATAAGTGAGTAAATGTGTTGAAAATATTGTTAAAGTGTACATTTACAGTTATTATATGTTCTCTGTGTTGTAACAGTCGTTCTCCTGGTTATAATGTAATAACGGTTTCGAGGCTTCCAGTTTTCCTGTCATGTAGTATGTAGTTTAATTTAAGCTTATATTCACCTTGCTGATCAATGATAATGATAATTGTAATTTTAGTTTCACACTTCTTTGTATTAAATCCATTCAACTACGACACTGGCCTGTTCCTAGGAGGATACGGTACAGAGAAGAGTTCAGCTGGCGGGGAATCCCAGTACAGGACAGGAGTCACCCTGGGTGTAACAGTACAGTCACTCCATTTGAAGCATTTAGAAGTTCAGTGTCTTGCCCAAGGACACTCTGGCACGTGGAGATGTGAATAGAATCTGCAACCTTCCAATTAAGAGACAACCGCTCTACCAACAAAGTCATGATTGATGGATTGATTCTATCAACGGGCGTCTTTATCAGAATGGAAAAGACTGTGCTTTTCTATTCTGGCTGGGGGCGTGGACATCACTGTGTTTGGCTTCATCTGCATATGACATAACAGGATGTGGCTAAAGTCCCTTTATGTTTGATTTCAAAAGTGTACACATGAACTGTACCTGTTGGATCTTTTTTTTGTTTGTAACAATTTTATAAACAAAAATATCTCCACTGTGCAGATACTGTGACCATTACATTGACGCAGCAGCTGCTGACACAGAAGCAACCAGGTTAGTATTTTTTAACCCTGGAACACTAATGCTGGGTCAATCAGTGGCATTTCTTTTGACTCGTTTCTGCTTCTCTCGTCTGAAAAATTTAAACCATTGAAGTATCAAAATGTGCAGCTTTTAAGACATTATTTCT
>OMNM01064548.1:3714-35824 GCA_900302745.1 Parablennius parvicornis | reverse complement strand
GAGACCTTTGACCCCCAATCCCAATCCTATTCCCAATCCCACAGCTTTCTCACCACATTGCTGCCCTGTGCAGCTGCTCTACACGACTGTTAACTGGCAGTGGCGGTCCGCTCCACCGACGGGCCGGCTCGCCTTTTAATGAAGTGCCAAATAATAACCTTCTCCACAATGCTGCCAGGAAAGAAGCGAATGAAAGGTTAGGAAGAAACACATTACCTCTCGTTTGAAGTCTTGATACACTGATACTCATTATGCATTTTAAATTATTGCAAACAGAAATCCCACGTGAGACGATGTTAGCAAGGAGGATCAGTTAAATTAGGGCAGAAAAAACAGAAAGAAAGAAAAAAAAAATCAGTTTCAAAGCCACCATGATCAGCCTTCCACTAGTGCTCTGGCTGTTTTAATATTGAGCATATGGCTGGTTTTACCCTTTGACCGATATCTTTCACTGAAAAAATGCTATGCCTTTCCATCATACTGGAATATATTACTGTTAATGTTTATTTCTGTGTTCTAGTTTTATTTCTGTTTCTCAGGGTGCTGTGATATAGGCTTGTACTAGAGCAGTCTATTTTGTGCATTTATTCAACAGAACACAAGCATACAGTACATTTAAGACTTATATGAGCATATTTTCGTATACTGTATCTTTACTCTCCATCTATGTATAACACCATTATAGCCATGATTTATTCAAATTCATGATCCTTCGACTACGTTATGTTGGGTACAGTTGCCTTTCTAGTCTGCCCTTCCACAGCACAGGTGGTCGTGGCTTTGATCATTACACTCATTAAATCCAAGAGTTAATCTTTCTCAGATGGATCTCCCCAAGGCTGGCCAGGGCCACTTAGTCTGAGCTCATTGTTAAATTGGCTTAGACAGAAACCACACCCTTCCCCCTTTTCAATCTCCAAACCCCCACTGATTCAGTGTGTAACCGCGTAACATATTCGGACTGTGACCTGTGGAGCAGCCACCTTGCCATCATTTGTTCATCATTGTTGTATTAGGTGAGCAGAGCAACGTCCTAATTACAGTTTGTTTATTTCATTATAACTTTAGGCGAATATCTGACTTCGATCTGCTGCAATTCAATCAGCAAACTCCCTTGTTTCCAATCAGATAAACAACTGACAACATGTTAACCTAGATTTTCAGCAGTTTTTCCCTCTCGCCATGTCTCATGCAAATAGTATAATAAAATGTAAGAGTCTTCTCAGCCCCAGCATGAGAAGCTTTTATTAAGAGAGCATCTAAAATCACAGTGGTAATCCACCCAGCCGAGCTCACCGTGATTAAAAATGTATTAAATCCTAGGGCACTGTGAAGCGTAATAATTTCAGTTCCACCATTATTTTTTCATACCCTCTCAGACAGAGATGTAGATTTCATTAATGCTCCTCTGGAGTGAGACAGCTTTGCTCAGGATGTCTCATGTATTATTGGGGAAGATAGTAGGAAGATATGAGCTGGGGATGAAAGTTCAAAGCCGCAGGAGTTGGGACGCTGGAAGAAGACTGGGTCGTGACATGGGGGTTCAAATCAATATTTCCCCATCTCAGAAGTTATTGCAACGGAGCCGAGCAACGTCTGTATTCGCACTGTTTTTCATGAATGTATCCTCACCATCTGCACCAGCCATGCTGACCTTTCAGAGACCAGAGCAAACCAATGTTTATGCGAAGTACCCTCTCTTGATCTTGGTCTGGTTATCAGTTGAACCCAAAAAAAAAGAAGAAGAAAAAATCAGAAGCCAAATATCCCACTGATCCAAAGCCTCCGGTGTCAACTTGTCCCAACAAATAGACGTGGCTTTGCTCCAAGACTTCTCTGTATGGGTTTGCAAGGCTGCACTTTTTGCAATTCCATTATGCTGCTGGAAAAATACACCCTGAAAACAAGAGTCTGTTGATATGGAATGGTTTTCCAGTGTTTTGTGACATTTTTTTGTTTTTTTTCTTGTCTGATTCTTGTCTAGCTGGTTGTCCAAAGCTTACTTTTTGAATACAGTGTGAGAAGCTGTATATTTTGTGGATGTAACAAAATAGAAAAGTAGTCTGCAGCACAATATGTCGTGGACACGTGAAAGCTTTCAGGCATCCCTTTCTTGTAGATCATAGCCCACAGCCCTCCCCTGCACATCAGGTTAATGGGCCTTGTGGTGTGGAAGGACAAGCACGTCCAGGCTGAAACTGAAATGGTAAACCAATACATTATGCTCGGGGAGCAAAACCATTTTCCTTAATGGTCTTTACCAGCAAGGCTTACACAAGAGAAACGATTCCTATCCTCTCAATGTTTTCTCTCCAGTTGCTCTTCTCTGTGACCATCACAAGGCCTGAGTAATGTTCCTATGCACTTGTTAGCATGTTTCCCCCGTAATATAAAAAAAAAAAAAAAACAAAAAAACAAAGTTTGCTCTGCAGACTTGTCCCCTCTGTGTTTAATTCCTCATTTTGTCCAAATACATTTGCCTGGGAGTGTGTAAAGATGGGTGGAGACAGACATGTTATTGGTGGAGATGAGGATAAGCTCGCAGCAGGTTTTATAACATTAGCCGAAGACACAAGACCCCCCAAAATTCACCCCTTTTTATCATGCTTTACTTTACCTGAAAAAGTTCCTTCTTTTGTTTGTTTTTTTTTTTTTTTTACACAAAACCAAACATTTTGCTTACTGTTGAAGCGGAAACAAGAGTCGGCAACGCAACACATTCCATGATTTTTACCTTGTGGATCTCGAAGCCCATCAAAACTCTTTCATGTTGGCCTTCAGGGTGGGTGTCTGCAGGATCAAGTGATATGGCTGATATTTAATCCAATGCATTCACAATTTTCCACTGGCTGGGCAACCCAAAGGATAACTAGATTTTATCCCCCGTGAGAAATGACTGTGATCTGTCATTATCGCGGAGCCTCAAAATGAGACTTCCTACACCCAGAATAGCACAGCCCCCTCCTGCCTTGATTGTGACACGTTCTCCATCTATGTAACCACTGTGTCCGAGATCAGCTACATTCAGAACAATCTTAGGAGAAATGCAGTCTGTAGGCTTATACGCCATCGCAACAGTGTTACTAAGTCTCAAGCAGAAACCATTTGAAAGACAATGTATTACTCCTGAAACTTATATTCTGTTTATGGTGTGTGCTCATATTACTCACCAGGCCAAATGTACAGTCCCTGTCTCTGTTTTGATGTTGAACTGGGCAAAAATAAATGACATAAATAAATAAATAAAACAAGTGTATCAGAAATGGTTGAAATACTGTGTACATATTTGAACTTTTGGTTTCTAATTTATAAAAGATAAGCTTTAGCTCTTGGAGTACTTATTTTATTTTTTCCTTTCATGCGTAGCTTTGTGTTTTTATTTTCTATTTCTGTAAAGTGTGTAAATATATCTTTATGATAATAAGTAATATTAAAAATCTTATTTTAAGAAAACACATTGTTCTGTCTTTTTTTTTGGCTGTTAAATACTTTAAATTGCTTATAATTAAAAAAAAGTGGATCTACAGTAATGCATGAAGACTGAAGTTTCATGGGAATAATGTTGTATATTCCCTCTATTCTCCCTGAAGACCACATTAACAAGTGGTTCAAACTCTGGAGGGCTGCTTCTGGTTAACACTTCAAGGATTTTATTTTCAAGCAAGACACTTCACATTTTGTGTCTTAACTCTCCAGTCATAGACTGACTGACTGACGGACGGACAGAGGGACGGACGGACAGACAGACAGACAGACAGACAGACAGACAGACAGACAGACAGACAGACAGACAGACAGACAGACAGAGAGAGAGAACCACGGTGATGGAAACTTGTGGGTCAGCCAAAAGATTCAGGTCGACCCAAAAGCACTTCATTTGTTTATCTAATTCAGTCCAAACAAAAATAAGTGGCTCTACAAATATCACCTCCTTTCTTGGAACCACAGTGTCGATTTTTTTTTTTTTGGCCGTGCCACTTCTGGAAACACTATGAAGTTCATGTAGGTCCGACTCTAAACAAGTCACAAGCAAGGTGAATACAAAGAGAAACACATTCACTTTAACACACACTCAGGCCTGTTTTCAATCATGTATTGGTCTTTTCCTAATGACTGTTGGAAGAAGCAAGTAAGTAGCAGCAGAAAAACTCACACAGGCAGAGCGACAACACGCAAACTCCACACCAAAAGATCCGTCTTCGGATTCAAAGCCATCTACAAACCGAAGCATGAATTAACTGAAAGCTGCAGCTCAGTTTGTCAAACTGAATGTGATTGAGACGTTTGTCAACCTTTCTACTCAGTGAACTAAGTAACGCAGCCTGAACGTTAACAAGTTCCCACTTCATTGTTTAGATGAGATAATCTCATTTCATTTACTTTTCTGAATAGCAGAAGTTATTTGTTTAATGTCTCACTTCAAGCCAGTAGGCTGTTTGTGTATTTCCCCAGATACTGACCTGATAATCTCAAGAAGATACAAAAAAACTGCAACGCTTTTATCTGATAGCTCTGACCATTAACCTTTTCCTTCAGTTGCATCCTGTATATAAATTTATTCACCACAATGTGCACATGGAAATGTAAATCAACGTTTCATCCATTAGGAACACTTCAGCAGTGACAGGTAGCCTTCCCACATTATATAGTGCATACTAAGCATGCTTCACATTAATGCTGAGCATGCATGAGAGACTATGGATACGTTGAAATGCAATGAGATTCAGTGTGCATACATGTCATGTCTGCATACAATGGAGTGTGATGCAGTCCTGAATGCTGAATAACCAGAAATTCAGTATAAGTGAGGTTTGTGTTATTCAAGCGCTTCCATATACTTTCAGTAGATTTCTATATTCGCCCTTAAGAAGTTATTGAATGTGTGCTGGCTTTATTTTTACACAAACATAATATAGAAGAAAAGTTTATTTGTTATAATGTTTACACAGAGAGAAAACCAGAGTGGCTGACTGTGATGAAATACACAGGGTCGAGCATGGGAGCCACTCTTCCTCCACAAACCCCACAGGGACCACTCAGGGAAGTGTCTGGTTAACGCAGAGAGCTGACATGTCATGATAGACAAGTGGTGCACCCCTGAGCCCCAGCAGACCCCGAAAGACGCCCAAGGTTATACCATCAACCCTGGGTCAGCTGTATAATTGGGCTCGGGGTCACTGGGAGGATATGGAGCGTGACAATGAAGCTATAGAGTTACAGTTTGTGGTCGGGCAGCGAGAGCTGCCGGTGGGGCATTGCTGCAAAGGCCAGACGTCCCTTCAAAGAGTTCAAGGTCCATCTGTGAGACTGGCTCCAGCGCTGCTGTGCGTCGCCGCCTGCACGCCACCGGCTCTCTGCTGAGAGAGTGACGGTGAGGGAGACAACGGGCACTGGGTTTGTCGTGGAAAAAGAAATAAAACCTCTCAGATCAATTGTAATCATGTGAATGAATGTCAAACACAGTTAAACTCTCATAAAGTTGTTTAAACCAATAACAAAATCCCTTCAGCTTGACTAAACAAAACTGAAAATCAGTGAGACTTAACAGCAACACAGAGACAGGAAGCAAAACCCAATTCCTAAAAGGCTTTGGTGATGCAAGATCTTAAGCTCACGACATCCAGCATGTCAACACTTTCAATAAAGACATCGCAAAATTCTGATTCAGTAATGGATTGATGCGCTGCATGCCAACATGTTAGGCCAACCAGATTCAACCAACCTTCCTGCACTGGACTGTGCACTTGACAATAGATCGTATTTCACTTCATTATTTCAACATTACATCATAACCGGTGGCAACAAGTTAGAAGTAAGAGGCAAAGTCAGAAGCACAAAGTACGAAAATCAAGGAAAAAAGGACTACAAACAACAAAATCCATCATCTGAAACTCTATATATGTACATCACTGTAACATGTATCGGATGTAACAGCTGGGTTGCTCTTGGCACTTTATCGCAAATTCAGCTCCTGCCACATCATAAAAACCTTTATTGCTATTGGCTCTCTCTCTCAGTACCACCAACAAAGCCCAGAGAGAAGCCGACAACCCCACAGTGATGGATATTACCCAGCTCCTTGCCGTCGCTCCACCACCTGGACTTCATGGACTCAAATTATACAGACTGCGCAGAGTGTGATTGCAAATTAAGCACACATGTAACAAGCAGGTGCTACAAAAGTTCTGATTGCATTTTTATTATTCTTATAAATGTTATTCTTTAGTAATGTGGCAGTAAGTGGATGATTAAAGAAATGTGTGTGTGTGTGTGTGTGTGTGTGTGTGTGTGTTTGCATGACATGGAGCTAAGATCTTCCAAGAGTCGCACTGTTCAAGACTGAATATAAACGAAAGAGTCAAAACCATTAAGATATGGCTTATAACAATCCTTTCAAGATAAAACTCCAAATCTGTGGCATTAACAAATATTTTGGTTTGTATTTTACACCCCGTGATTGTTTCATAATCAACTAAACAACTAAAATAACCAAATACCAACAAATGCTGCAGTATTTGGGGTTTTTTTTCTCAGCAAAGCACAGTGCGTCTTTGCCAGCTTCAGACCGATTCTCGTGTCTAGTGTCCAAACAGCCCTGGCAAATCGACAAGCGAGCATCAGTCCCAGGTACAGTACGGATTTCTTCAGGCAACAAAAAGCAATTACGCTATTGACCAACAAAAAGCAGGTCTTTTGTGCCCTGGTTTCTTCATATGGCTCACAGGTCATTTACTTGTAATATTTCCTCAGTTTAATAAATAACTGCAGCGATATTCATCGGTCAGGGCGTGACTGTAGATGTACTTTTGTGACAGGTGAGCCGTCACTGCAATGTCCTGGGAGAAACACTGAAAAATACAATACTTTGAGCAAGCAACAATTGTATTTGCAAAACTCTTTGCACATTGCATTTATAGCATAGACACAATATAAAGAAACCTGTGACACCTATTTAAAGAACAAACAATGATTCAATACCAAGTGTGTGCTACATATTACTCCAAATGCAAAAAATCAAACCTCTCAGAAAAACAAAACACCGGCAACATGGTGTTTTAGATCTACTGTTTTTAATTTTTAATCCTGGTTCGCAAGTAGGGACACAAGAGCATCAACACGAGTAGCGTATAGGCTTGAACCAGAAAACCCTGTTTAGTACAGCAGAAAATAATTAGCTACAGTAAAATGCAAAAAACCTGTCTGTCGCAAAAACCATTATGATATTTTAGCAACATTTACAGCTGCCATGAATTATCATCAATGTGTGTGAAGAGGAGGCGCGATATGATTTTTGTTGTTGTTTTTCATCTACATCTTAATAGCTAGATCAGAGGTCTGAGACCTTTACGACCAAAAGTTTTCACAATTTTCAATCACATGAAAATTGTCGTGAAAATTGTCTGGAGCTGCAAACTTGTCAATTATCCGGATTGAAGAGAAAAACTACCAATGTAAATACAGAAAGTATGAGATTGCGATAGTGTCACAGGTAGAATTTAGATATATTGTAATATATTTTTAGCTTTTGTAGCCATGTTTAAAGATTTAAAAAAAAAAAATGGATTTTCTCACTTTATAGCCTCTGTGCGTTTTCTTAATTGTTACAGTGATCTGAGCAATTTCAATCTCAACATTTTTCCAGTTTGGTTTTAGTGAATTATTTTAACCATTAGTCTGTTTTTAGAAATTCCAACTATTCTGGATGTTTTAGCTGTTTTACCTTATTTCACGGCTTTTGGCCTTGTTATTAGACCATTTTAGAAAATCAGTATGGTAGACAAACAAATATAAATACAAGAGCAATGAGAGATTTCTGACATCCGTCAAAGATTGACCTGGACTCGGCAAGAAAAAAAAATGTCCTAGACTTGTTTGTGAGGACCCGGTTGCTTTCCAGATATATACAGTTCAGGAGAAACATGCAAATTACCTGATGATGTGTAATTTATCAAATGACTGTCTGCATAAGGAAACAACACGTACCGGCTAAATATCAGAATGGCAGAGAGTGATATTTTTCACTCAGTGTGGGTGTTTTGTTTGATGAATTAAAAGATTTAACAGCAATCTGATGACAAGACATTGATGTTTCTGTCGGGCCCAGCAGAGTCCACTTCAGAAGTGAACACAAAAAACAAAATAGCAGACTGGAGCCATGTTAGTAGTCTGTGTAATGCACCTCAGCTGTGTTAATATGGGCAGCTCTGCTGTGGTAACGGATCACTGAAGTGGTCATAAAAACAAAACGAACACAAACACAGGACAAGAGGCAGCTGGGGGAGAAATGCAAAGCCGGGGTGGAAGTGACATAAAGCAAAAACAACTTGTGGTTGCATGGGTTGCCAAGAGTTTCACCTCCACTGTACACGTGTTTGGGATTTTCAGTAATTTGAACTTCCCCTGCTCTTTTAAAGCCACAGGAGGAAAACATGACCGTGGCGTCCAGTAAATTTGCACCTTCCTTTTAACTTCAGTCCCTTGTCAGTGAGCCAAGACTTCTTTCAGGATTAATCTATACGCTGTGAAGCTTAGCCACATTAGCTTTAGCTCAGAGGCCATGAACAAAGTGAGTGCACCGGCCCTGAGGCTAATACAATCAGGGTCATAACTTTCCCATCATTAGAACGTTACACATTAATGACGGATGGACTTGGGATATAAACTGTTGGCTTCCTTAAGCCCCTCCTCAAGTGTTCGCTTTATGGGGCCAAGAGGACGTTTCCTTTCCTTCTACAAAATGGACTGCGGGGTCTTTTCCCTGCTGTGAAGCATGAAGGTGTCCATGCAGAGAAATGGGAACACTAGTGAACTCATTAAAGCCATATATAACAGATATAAACAAGAAAACATTCAAGGAATTTACGTGAGCCATTGTGGTGAGCCGAAGGTAAAACTTTTCACAGCAACGTTCTCTGTTGTTTGGGTGCTTGTGACATTTAAACTTCCGCTTGCACTCCAGCAGATGACTTGTTTGACAACAAAGGATGTAAGCAGCTTCAAACAAAAATCTCAAGCATCCAGTTGTCCTTGAGGTTTCCTCAATACCTTTCCTCTCTACCCAGACAACATGCTTGTGTATGCTGAGCCAGGAAATGCGTGAGCAGATCCGACGTGTGTCACTGAGAACAACAAGATTATCGGTGGTGTGCATCGCAGGGATTATCGGGAAAAGGCACATTTTGGACGGAGACATTTGAGGAGGTACAATCCGAGGTCACATCAGTAGAGCCCACTCCTCTGCTCCTTTTAAACCAAGCATTCAAAGAAACAATTTGCTCCTGATCAGGGGCTGATATGCGCAGTTATTATCTTGTTAGAGTACGTTAAGAGGCCACGTTTCTGAGGGCTGAGCTGACCCCATCAGGAAGAAAGACATCATCCTGCAGCCATACGACCGCAGAGGTGTTAACATTTCAACCTATTTGCCACATGGACACCCAAAGACACAAACAAACTCTTACAACAGCAGCAAACATTTCCCAGATGTGCTGAGAACCTCAATTTGTGAGATCCTGAGAGGGAAGGCTGAATACCTGTTGTGGATGTTTCTAGAAATCATGCAGTTATTAATGAGGCTTTGATGACAGCTTTCAATCCCTGACACATTTGTAAGGAAGGTGGATTCATGTAATGAACACCAGAACTGAGTATGTTGTTTGCAACCATGAACAAATTGACACACCTTCTCTGCTAAAGCCAAATACTTTTTTCATTTCTGTCACTATTGAGTCTTGTTTTGACCTTCTTGTTGTTGGGTTCCTTCCATGGGTTAAACAACTGGCATTTACTTTTGTTTATTAGGACTTCTCAAGACAAAATACCTCAAACTCTTTAAATGGGGCTTGAGAAGATTTATAAAAATGGACACATCCGGCCCGGATGATCATCCACACAGAAGAATTTATTTTGGATGTATTTATGTGTGGAAAATGTGATTGATACATTTTTGTAAACCTTTTAAAGTAAAAATAAATTTTGGAACTGCCATTCTGAGAAATATATCAGTCAAAGTACGTTGAAATGACCAATAATGTAATCATGCCTAATGATGCAATACCTGTCAATATTGTAATATTTATGACCTTTTTCAAAGCAATAAACCCATAATTGTTCCCTTGTTGAAATAACATTTGCAATGTGCTTGTGAAAAATAGTTAGAGTGGATGAGATAGATAAGGTATTCATTCATTGAGGATTACTTCCTGTGCAAAACTCTCGAAATCATGGTTGTAAAACAATCTTTTAATGTGTTATAACATTATTGGCAAGCTATTACACTTATCACTTTAATACATTCAGAATTATTACATTACTTTACTGAAATGGTCGGTTTAATTTAAAAGGTAGATCACACTCTTTTCAATCAAACACTTGCTGAGCAAAAGCAACAGGTTTCAGGCTTAAAATTTGTCTTAATATTCAATCAAAGCATTTCTGTGGGCAAGATGGGAAGCTCCACGCTGGTAAATATGTAATTGGTCATCTTTAAAGGCAGAGAAGTAGCAAAAATGTACTTTAGGTAAGCTTGAAAATCAAACAATAATCCAGCAAGCCATTGTGGTTTGGAGAGAAACATAACTGATTGCGGTAGAAGCTGCTACCGAGCCATTCAAAGGGGAGACAATGATGTCGTGACACACACTGACCTATAATTGCCACCAGCAGAGTACTGAGGGGCAGTGATTGGCTGCCTCTCAGGGCTCTGTGGCCTCGGAGGATAAGAGCAATCTTGCAATTGCACAAGATCAGCAAATCACTGTCAGATGCCCACTGGGTAGACAGTTCCAAACACAGACTACTTTCCCATCAGCATCAGAGGGTTGACAGAAGACAATAAAAGCAGAATGGTTACAGTAAAAAAGAAAGAATTCTTTGGTCATGTTTCCTCAAAACGTGTGGAGGTCTCAGAAGAACAAAGAGCATTTGATTTTACTCACAGGATGTTGCGAATGCATTTAATGCATGAAAAGAATGGAGCTTAGGAAATTTGGGCTTGTGAGTCTTGATCATCGAGATGTAAGAAAGGGGTTTGTGTACATGTCTAATAAATACATTAAAGTGAAGACGGAGACGTCAGTTAGCGAGGATGTGTTTGGTTGATGTCCAGGCATTTCTAATTTGCCAGCACAGATTATGTGAACTCTATTGAAACCATAATAGCACATTTCCTTAAATTACTGCCAAAACTTCACAGTTAAACAAGCTTTTGAAGATGTTCCGCAAAACTGTTCCTATTACCCCGTCAGGCAGTTTCTGATGTCTTAATGCAGGTCAAGTCCTGGACCTGCAGCTGCACAGAGAAAGACGAAGCGGCGATGTGGAAGCGGGTATGTGGAATAAACCCAGAATCAGCAGCTCTGCCTCTGCTTCCTTTCTTATCTGCTCACACAGCCAGTTGAGAAGCACACAGGCACAGCACTCTCAGACACAGCCAAGCTTTCCTGGCATCTCTCCCCCCACTACGGAGGGATGAGTTTGTCCTCCCCATCTACACCTCTGTGTGAAGCCCAGCACACATCAAGCAGCAGCAGCAGCAGCAGCAGCCATGAGCACATTTAATTGGCCAGCTGTCTGAGTGGTCAGAGCTACTAATTACCTCAAAAGCGGCAGACAGCAGTTTTCGACAGTCTCTCCAGCCATATAGGAGCACACTTCAGAGGTGTACGTATGAGTGCGGACATGAGCCATATGCAAATATTAGAGCATTGTCCTTGCCCCTACTCTGTCACCGAAGCGACTCTGCACTTTTGTATTTCTCCTCCAGGACGGTAATTGATTAAAAATTCAACATATGGTAATGCAAAGCTTGTGAGTGAGGCTCAGCTTGCAGGCGATCTAGAAAAAGTCAAGTCTCTACTCTAAATGAAAGTGACATCTTATCAACTCATTATCTCCACTGAACTGTTTATCAGAAAGCCAACCCTCTGTGAACCTCTTTCTCCTTGACCGTTGTGTTTCTGTCAAAGCTCTGTGTATGCGCATGCACCGTTGCGTGAAGTGGGTGTTTATGCACGCGTGTGGTAGGTGACATCTCTGACTAACATTGCATGTAAGGCTAGTAAACACAGACATCAGCAGTATACAGAGCACACTGACCGTGGACGCCATCGGGAGTCACAGCAGAGATGAGTCAGGAGAGCCGGAGGGTGGAGGAGATGATGAAGGGCCAGCAGGTTAATGCTGGAACGAGCACACATTGCTTTAATATGAGAGGCACTCACGAGTGTTGATGGTGTGATTGCATATCTATTCAGCTGTGTCAGCTAGAATGGGGTAATGCTATATAATAACACTGCATAGTTTTCATGCACATCTTTATTGTGGAACTAATCTTCTCCCTTAGAAACAGTAGACAGAAAAAACTTGAGTTAAAGAGTGTAGTTTAAAACCAAACAACATTCCCCATCAAAGCGCATACTGTATATTTCTGGCTGAATATCCACAAGGGACAGAACTGTGAAACAAAACCTGATCAGGGAAACGCGACTCACATCATAATTAAAGAGTAAAACAAAACAAATTGCAATATTTTTATTACAGTCTACACATAATTGCTAACTACATTAGCAATCATTTCTGTTAAGTGTGGGAGAAAATACAATATTGAAGAGGGTCGCTTAGTTTACAAGCTTGCCTTCGAGAGACTAAATGACTTTGATTGTCATATATAGTGGAAAATGATATACTGTGTCAAGGAAAGTAAATGTATCATTAGGAAACTTCAAACGTAACTAGTGCATTGTTTTGGCAGTTGACACATTTAATAAGTTAGGTATGTATAACTCAGAGTCATGAACCAATGAGACAATGTACCTGCTGCAGTCTGAGGGTGATATTTGTGGATAGAAGCCATGAAACTGCAGGTCAGAGCGATGAAGGGAGGCACGAGAGAAAGTCTGATGAGGGAGAAAGTCCATGTCAGAGGTCAGTCTGCGGTGGAGGATGGGACAAGCAGGGCCTCCCTTAGAACACAAACACATGTAAACATGGAATTCTTCTACAGTAACATGTAAACAATTATTACAGACAACAGTGTGAGGCTTTCCTGTGCATACCTGTCCTGAAAACAGTATGTAGCAAAAGCTGTTAATACTCACTAAATTTGAGGAAAAAATGTTGAGAAACATTTTTCAAATCATAGGAGCATCACACGAATTGAAGTTTCTTTTTAAGTAGCCCTCAATGCTGCTGTAATATAAGATTAAAGTATATTACAACAAAAACAAGTTTGATAAAGGCCGAAATGAGAAGCAAAATATTTCCTTTTCTGCTCAATTAACTTAATTTTAATTGAAACTAATAAAACATCAACCTCTGTCTCTTTTAACAGACTCTGTGTTTTCACACAAATATGTGATATAAAATAAATTTCTCCTGAAATGCATTACGAAATCCGTCCAAATGCTACTTCCAGTGAGATGGTTTCATCCTGCCATGTGTCAACGCCTCGCTGAACCAAACAAACTGAAGTCCTCCATTATTCTCTACATGATGAACTTCAAATATCGAGTTCTGCCTATTTCCTGTTTTTTGTCTTCTTCATATGAACGTCGCGTGGATCTTCTTCTGTGGTCTGAAATACTGGCTGTCAACTCACATTACAAAGCACTACTGCCTCCTACTGTTAAGGAGTGTGAATACAACGTTACATTGATTATTGTAAAGTACATGGATAACTTGTTCTTTTGCTTATTGTGAAATGTAGAAAAACATTATTCAGAAAGATGTCAGACCAGCTTTAACAGACATTGCGCAGCCTTCAACATGCTTCACGCTGTTTCAGCGCTCAGGTGGCTGACAAGGTTCCCTCATTTAAAACAATGACCATTGCCCTACCAAAACATAAGTCAGTGACTCCAGCATATCATCGGAAGTGTCAACTTTCAGTGGTAGTTGAGTGGTGATAGAAAAAAATCATTGCATGTATGTATCATAGGCAGACAAAGCCATAGTTGCAATATTTGCATGCTTCTTGCAGTGAAGGCAAAAGCTAAAATAATTTTTTTAAAAATCCCACCGGGTTTGAGCTCCAAACCACAAATTATTATCATTATTTTTTGTGACCAACTAAGTAACATTATATAGATTATCACAGACACATAAAGTCACAGACAGGCCACAGAAACAGTTACTCAGTGATATGTTGTTGCTAATACCATTTTATATAATCATGTTTGATAAAGTTTGTTAGCAGGTTAACAAATTAATGCATCATAGCAGGAGGAAATTCAAACAGGTAAAGCAAATCTTTATTCTTAACTGCTCAATTGTTAATAACATAATTTTGGTCTCCAAATGTTACTTTTGACTATTTCTATTTCAATTGTATTTGCTTACAATACGTTTATTTTTTTTCAGTTCATTCAATCTGCAATTACCTTCAAGCTTAAAAAATTGATCAAGCACAAAAAAACATCAAGAATAGAGTAGAGTAGATTATTTGAACCTACGTTATCCAGAATGTTACATTCAGAAAACAAATTAATGAAAGTACTAGTAGTAGTAAAATAATAATGTAATGACAGCTAAGCTGATCACAAACATAAGCAACATTTTTTTTTCAAATGTTTAAGATTGTCTTGGTGGATCTGATGAGCAGATGTTAAAATAAAAACGAATCTAATTTGCATATTATTGATCCTTTGGTGCTGCATTTAGGAACACAGAGAAATCTCGTGCTCTGCATAGTTTGCCATTAGTCACACAGGTTTATGTAGTTTACATAACTTTTGTACTTTCACTATGCATTTTGTCCGTGAGTCTGGATCCATGCTGCGTCCACTCTTTTCCTGGAGAACATCTGCCTGCAACAGGTAAACATTGGAGGCAAACCACATGAATCAACCCAGGGTCAGCCAATCGCGCATCAGGAAACCGGTGCGGGGGAAGGTGCTGAGGTATCCAGAGTACACAGGGACTGATAAGGATGACGTCGGATTAGGGATGATTTGACATGACTCAGATCTCCAAAGGTCACATGTGTGGGCGCCACAGGTTTGGAGAAATTACAAAGAAGTGAAAAGAGACTCACAAATCTGACCTCATATTTCCTTTGATTTTGTTATTATTAAACATTCATTGAATTTAAGCATGAAGGAAGTATAGTAGTAATGTAATTAGAGAAGGTGTGTTGTCTTCATCATAAAGGTCCAGTCCTGGCTGGTAGTGCGGGACCGTCCCTTCAGCAGCTCCTCCTCTAATGTAAACATGACCTCTGTTAGACTAACAGCAGTCTGAACCATTTTAAAAGTGTTCTCATTCCACAGAAGCTCTCTGTAAAACCAGGCCTAGCACTCTTCAAAACCCAAAGTGTGTGTGGCGCGGCTTACCAGTACCTAAGTGACACATTCTCGGCTTCAGTTTACAGATAAATCATGGGTCTGTTTGGCCGGGCCGACTGGACGTGAGCGCCATGTGTTCCTGTCATCACGGGTTCAAAAACCAGCTCATGACCTCCGCGAGACATCATCTGTTTCCTTCCCAAATTTCCTGTCATGTTCCGCTGTGGACTATCTAGTGAAGCAGAGGCTTCCTTAACGAATAATACTGATGTCTGCACTCGCTCCCTGAGTCGTTCCCTCTGATCCCTTAAAAGGAAGACATCGGCTATTATCCATTTCCATGCAGCATGAAAAACCACAGTGGCGTGACACTCGTACAAGACAGTAATCTGTCATAAAAAACAAGAGCTCAATTTTATTCTTTTGCCACCGTCTCTAATTTTGAAAAACTGCACTTATCAATCACCTGAAATGGAAGTTTCCTTTAGGAAATAATCCCTGAAAAAACGTGTTGATTTAAAACCTCTGTTTCAATTTATTGGACTGTATGTAAGTTCAAGCAATGCTGCTGCAGAAAACATCTTTAATACAAGTACAAAAGAATGTATGAGTACATTCAGGTCAATCACTCCCCCTCCTCGCTGTGCTCGCTGTGTTATTTCTCAGTGTGACTTAAAAGATACAATAAACTGATAAATCCTGTGACTCCAAAGATAGACTGTATTCTGTATAGTGACATTATGTTTCAAACAGCCTCTAAAACTGTGTTTGGCTACTTGTAAGTAACAACCCATCTAAAAAACAATGATATATAATAATGTATTTGAATTGTGACCAGTTTTTTTTTAATGAATGTAACAGAATCAAAGAAATTACATATGGTTTGCTGTGTAGAGTCTGTGCTCAAAATGGATTGCATTTCAGACATTTAACGCAAATTCAATAAAAGTTCTCAAAAACAACATTGACTTTGGAGAGATAGAACAAGAAATGCAAATTGCAGTGGCTTATATTCCAGTTAAATAAGCAGTATCACATCCATTGTTGAAGGGAAAGCATTTATTATGATGGCCTGGAGCACTGACAGAGTACGGCTCTCCTTAGTGCAACTCCAGCTCCTAATGTGGGAGTACAATCCGTCACTGGTTATTTCTTTCAAATACAGATGAAAATTTGTGAAATATAAATGTAATTTCTGCAGCGCATGTTGCCAGGGTATAGGGTTCAGTGTTATTGCTATAAAGGACAGCTAATAGTTTTGTCAGAATACATTAAGATAAACTTGTCAGACTGCAGCAATAACTCCAGCCCCAAAACCACACATGGTGGAGTTTGTCCAATGAGTCGATGAAACTAAAGGGCTCTGGTCACAGTTTACTGGAGACTCACACTGTAGTGACCTCGGCCCTCCACAGACCTTTCACCTTGTGCCAACAGCTCGACTCTAAAGGCAACAAAAGGGACACAAACCTCTGGCTGTTCCACACACTCAGCAGCTCCCGGGAAAACAGGGCAGCTCTGTGCTCAACCTGGATATCTGACAGCTTATTATCCCATTAGATACGCTTCATTTACAGTCCAGACAATATATGAGGGCGCAGTTCAACCACAGCTCAGGCTTTCAGATAGAGATCAATTGCTTCTGGCTGCAGTTTGATCCAGCTCGTGTTTGCTTTATGGCTCATTTTTTTGGTCACGTAGAACAAGTGAGAATGTTTCTTCTTCCAACAGGAGATCAGAATTACTTCAGTTGAGGGTTAGAACAATACTGTATCTATTCATCAGACTGTTGTTCTTTTATAGAGAAAATTGTCTTGAAAATGTCTGTGGGCAAAAAAAAACTTTCACTTCAACAATGCCCAGTAACTAATTCACCTCTTTCTGCTCTTCACATCAGCGTGTGCATGATTTTCACTGTGCAACAAGAGCACTTCAGGAAACCTGAACTTCTTTTTAGGACGAGACATATTCCACTTTTTAAAGTTCTGTATCCCATTTGTACTACTTAGGTGGTTAATGGTGTTTAGGCATAAATCATGTTGTCATAAATCATTTCTAAACCATTTCAAAACGAGGCCACTCGGTGCGTTTCTATCACCCCAAGGTCATTTCATTTTCAGAGTGAGCAAACTGTTCCTCCATCGCTGAATGTTTAGGGACTCTGTCAGCATCAGGCTAATTGCTCCGCTGTGTGATGCGCCTGTGAGGCATGAGGTGGGAATGTAAAACACGAGTGCCGACGGCCCATGGATGCCATGTATCAACAGATCCCTTAAATGTGTTTTGACGCAGGCATGAGATGAAATACTGAATGTTATATGAGTTAGGGGAGGAGAAATGTCTGTTCAGCTTTAATTCCAGGTCAGTGGATGGAAGCGTACAAGTGTATGGCTGGTGTTTTAATGTATGCTCATTGAATGTTGCTTTTTGTGTATCATTGGATAATAAGTCATCAACTTTAAATGGTTTATATGTTATAAGCTTAAGAAAAACACTTTCAGCCATTAACCAGGAAGTAAATATCTTTTCTCATTGAACAAGATCAAGCATTTATGTAAATGTCAGAAGTATAATAAGCCTATGGATTCATAAACATAATTATTTGCAACAGTAAATATTTATACACTGATTTTAAGAGGTCAAGTGTCCCCTTTGTACTAAGGCAACAACAATGCTCATGTGCACACACACTAATAAGAGAAGTCACAGCTATGATGTGATTTTTTTTTTTTTTTTTTAAGAGGCCACGTCTGGTCAGCGTCACTTTGGCTCTCTCTACAAAAAGCCAGAAAGTTTTTCATTTAGGCTTTGCTTTTCTTTCTTCATGAAAACACAACTGTGGTGGTAAACTTTATGGGTTCCAAGCTTATAAATGGTGTGAAGGAACTTCAGCATAATTTACTGACACATATGAAAACAACTGTAAAGTCGTTGTTAATCTACACCTTAAAGTTCAACAAAGTCACACTTTGAAAATTATTTAACTGTTCATAAATCAAAGATTAGCTTGCTTAGACGAAAGATTTGCGATAGACATGTAAATAATTTTGTCTTCATGAACTTTTTTAGCTTCACACCCAAATAACTGCTGTGTTTAATGTGGCTCTTATTCTGTATTGTGCATTAATAACTTTAAATTTCCATTGTTCATGCTTTTGCTCTTTCTTTGCCTGAAGAAGTGACTTAGCATTGAGTATGAGCAGGCTAGATATGATACATATAGATGGATATTATATGGATATTAGATATGACCATAGAATCTTCATATTGTGATTCAGAATCAACCAACCTCAGAATATCATCACACAGATTTACTTCCTGCTAACCAAACGAGAGCTTTAGCCTGTTCAGCGTCACAGGGCACTGGAACAAATCCCATGAAGACAAACAGACCTGTTAAAACGAATATTCAAGACATGACGTAGTCATGACATCTGATTTTAACTTGCAGCTTTAAGCAGTCGAACACTGATCCACATTTCTCTTCTCCGATACAACAACCAGCGCTTTTATCCACTCCCTGAAGATCTTCTCGTGATTGGGGAGACAGATGTTTATGCGGTTGCCATGACAACATGCATAGGTGTTGCACGATCTGCATCACCCGTTCACAGTCATCAAACAGCCCTGCCTGTGTCGGCTACTGAAATGCCTTGGCCCCACCAGGATCAATGCCATCATGTCAGAATGGGGATGTGCAACAAAGAAAATATACTGATTTTATTTTCCACATAAAATGCAATTTCAACCCCCCAAAAAAGCCCAGGGAATTTTTGATACGTTCAACATGCGATTTAGAATAATATTCCCACAAATTAGTCAATGAAACAAATACAGCCAACTCGAGTATTTTTTATTCTCTGTTATTGTTTTCTTATTAAAGTTCCCTTTTGTGCAAGGTATTGTATTTCTTGAGACATGATACATATACGTAAATACATTTTCTCCCAGAAGTAAGCATAAACAGATAAAATTGCCCTCCACAGAGGAAACCGGTCTGAGTTTTCTGTGTTTCTAAAGTTAGCAGTGCCTGGGATACATCCATAAAAATTCACAAGGACACTGTGTGGCCGCATTTAAGGAGGCCACGGCTCTAATTATCAATTATCTGGGTTATTGCTCGCTCCTAACTCAGTCAGGCAGAACATATGTGCTGCTCCGTATGCATGATACATGATTAAACCTTAAAACATATTATTTTTTTACGGCTCTACCATTCTTAAGTCATTTCCTGTAAAAGCTTCAATGCGTCCGGTTTATTGTTCATTTCATGGTACAGCAACATATTTTCTTCAATACTCACAAGAGAATAATTAAAAACATATATAATGTACTCCTCAGTGTTAATATCACGCTCAGGGCTACTGGCAGAAACAGAAGGGAATATGCACCTCTGACATGTTGTGCCTTTGGGTTGGCCAATAAAATCTGGTGTTTTCCCGACTGAGAGCTTTGAGGTGCAGATCTGGTGCACCGTCTGGCCTCCTCTCCAAACATTTGTCTTCATCCTCAGCGAGGCTGCTGGCTCTGGCCTTTGCTGCCAGCTCCTTGTTGCCTGTTTGATGATTAAATACGTTTTGATTTGGTGGGCCATGTTGTAAACTTCCTGTGCGGTTGCACCGTCAGGTCTGAGTTCCACACCGCTGCTCCCCAATGGCCTCGCGCAAACGCCATTATTATCCCTGCAAATTAGCCCAGTTAACCTGCCCCTGCTACAGCTCACTCTTTGTTAACCCCTCATTTTTCACCGTGTCTGGACCACGGACCAAAGGATTGTAGGAGCCGGTTCTGCCCCTCCTCCTCGCCGGTGCCGTCCAGCCTTGTCCCAGCAGATCCTAACCCCTGTGAATATTAAACAGGAGAGACTGCAGGAATGCCTCGGCTAAATTGGCAGCAGATGTTGTTGAGGGGATTTGGTTGAGAGGTGTTTTGTCTGCAAACTGAGCTGTAAAACATCGCAGTCCTGACAGATCTTCTGGTGAGCCTCTGAGGTGAAACAACACAAGGGTGAATACAGACCTTCGGGGACTGAAAGCCCAGCCATCCGTTTAATGGTCACCTAGGAAGAAATGTTTCAGTAGATAAGCTGAACAAAGAGCTGAAAACATCAAAGAAGGGGAGGACTTGGGCTGTCCTCCCTTCCTTAAATGATTTTATCAACATCTCTAAGATTAAATTGGTTGATAACCTTCTTAACACCACAACATCATCTCAGTTTGCTGCGTGTTGTTGTCCTCCGCATGACACCGGGAAGTTTTTATTTTGTTTTTTTTTACCAAATGAGACAAAGACTTCAGGTCAACATGTGGTAGTCATGTCACCTCTCAATAAGATTACATTCTAATGTGAGTCACTATATTGTTTTAAAAACCTAACATGGGATCCAGAAGGGGAAAAAGCTGCTTACCTGCCCTGGCATGTCATTTTGAGAGGAAGCAGGCCTGAGATGTCTGGGTGTCTGGGAAAAAGATGAATGAGTGGTGTGCAAAGAAAATGATTTCGTAGTTTGTTCCAAATTCTAAACCAGCCATCGCTCCGGGCCACAACTGCCGACATAAACTGTGACACATGTGATTTCTTACTCCCAGCACAAATTATGATGGTTTGGACTACTGGTGCTCTGGCTCGGAGTCTCAGAGGCACAGGAAGAGGAATTGATTGTGAGACCAAATCAACCAAAAGACTGATGAAAATAAATGTTTTCATTGACTGAAACACTTTTACATACAGAACAAATAAATCTAATTCCTAACATACATTCCTTTAAATCATTAAAGTGGCATATATTATTGTTTTTATATGGGTAATATGACAACATTTCAGAATGTGTTGACTGTTTTAAGAAACCCAAAGATAATAAATAAGCTTCCCTTTGACCCATTGGAGAATTACATTTTTTTTCAGCTTGTTTTCTAGTTTTCCAGTGTAAAACAGTGAAGCTGTTTATATACAGTTATCAGCAAAAATGTCACATAAATCCACTGTTTGCTTTATGTGCTACACTACATACTTTTTGCAGCTTAGGACATTTTCACAAATGTTCCTTTGCAGGACGTAACAGGAGAAGTCAAATAACAGAAGATATGTTGGTGTTGTATATTTCCACGGACTATAGATGGATTCAAAACTTGTTTCAGAAGTCATGATGTATTGTTCAATCATATGATCATGTATATAGAGACAGGTTGTGTTCTATATTCTATGACATAGTGATCATATTGTATTATCATAAACTGATGCCAGGGCTTGTGTCCTCATATCACAATATCAAAAGATTATGGTGTTGCATTGAGGTGAATTGTATCATAATAGAAATGATCAAATTATATGTGAATAATATCATGAAATAAAGGTTTTTGTGGCATTGTACAATTTGATGATATTGGTGACTTGTTTGATTCTGACATCATGACATTGAAGTCATATTATGTCATGATATTGTGACATAGAAGTTATCAGGGTTTCATTTGATCATGATATTATTTTGTGATCATATCATATCATGATCTCATGATATGATATGACCTCTTATGTCATCATTTTGTGATATAAGGGTAAAGCTGTGTCAATTTATTGTAATATAACTATGACGGGGTTCTGTCTTTACATGATGTTGAAACATTGGAGCTGTTTCATTGTTCTTGAAACAGGGGACAGTGGCATATGTTTAATTGTCAAGTCATGACATAGGGTCTATGTAGCATTTTCATATGGTGATATCATGATATAAGAGTCATTTAGCATCATTGTACCATAATATAATTATATAAGCATTATGTTATATTATGTTATGTTGTATTATGATATCATAAAATAGGTGACATTTTGCAATCTAATATGATTTTAGAAAGACTGTTAGTATCAAGGACAGACAAACATACTGACATCTTAAGTCAGAGCAGCTTGATTTGCATTGAAATTACAACAACGTGCATCTTAGCTGTACTTTAGGAACAATTTGAGGACAGGAGAACCCACTTAAACTAAACTTTAGATATCAGAACAGTGTCACCAAAGACAAGGTTATGATCCTCAAGTGTGCTTGTGAAAATGTCCTCTTAACATATAGAACTTACCAACCCATTGTCTCAAAGTAGCCAAGAGCTCATTGAGAGAAGGTTTAATGGACAAACAGAAAAAATAAAAATGTGGCAGCTCTACTCTGCTGGTGGTCTCCACACTGATAATGTAGCCTGTCTATGAGACATACCCCTGCACACAATATAATTCGATCTGGTGCATTCTTCTAGTGTATGGACATGCAGTCATTGTAGATTATAGGATGTTATCCATCAACAGAGAAATTCCAGAAAAATAATCCATTTAAGTGCAGCAGCAGGTGGGAGGACTCCTTCCAGCAGCTACATGATAACACTTTTTTCTCTCTCTCTAACTGATAAGAAGCCATTACATTACCAAGACATGAGTTGCTGTATGTAGGGTAAGTGCAGGGAGCAGCACATTTACTGACACACTGAAGCTTAACATGAGAAGTGAATTCAAGGGTGGCCAAGATCCGAGGAGGCCTTCTGCCAAGAATCCAATACAGCAAATAGCTGGACCTGTGTAAGCCCCGAGCTGCAAATAAAGTCACTCTGCTTAAAAAGATGCTAACATCCTTTAATGGGTATGAAAGCCGCTGCAGGAGAACACAAATCCCGGCTGTTTTCGCTTGTGTTCCCTGTAGCTTGGACTTTCATCCACTTCCATCCAACGCGCCCTGCGAGGTTGATTAATTGAACACTTTGGGAACAAAAAGGAAACTTTCATCAACTCTGGCCGTGACTAACCTGCTGTGCGGAGTGAGGGAGGAAATATAAAAGAAACGCTTCCTATTATCTCTCCATCATAAGGCGCAACACACAAGTCTTTGTCAAGAAATAAAAGGTTTTAAACATGAACATGGCGGAAGAAGATGAGGGGAGGGTCTGGTGTTGGCGGTGTTTGCCACCTGCTTCAGGACAGACGAGATGGGAGCGAGGGGTAACTGCGGGGTCACGCCTGTCAGCAGACTCTCAGTTATACACACCGTAGGGGATACAAGCAGATACGAGCAGGGGAGAGACTGCGGCGCTGACATGATGAGGGACATGAAGGCTACACATCCACCATCATCATTTTCACTCAACAATGAAAGGCTCGTAAACTCTGTGTGCGTTTGTGTATTTAAATGTAGCTTTAACGCTGGTTTATCACAGGACTCAGATCTGGTCTTAAACTATAAAATGAATACACTTCATCTGTTTTTCATAATTTTTAATCAGCTCAGTTTCAGTGATATACTGCGGTTCATTCTGTGAAAAATATACAAATGTTTATATGTATTGCATTATTGGTTTCTTTTTTAGAACTTTGACTTAAGGTAAATTCAATTACATTTTAAATTTTTTTTTAAATATTTAGTTAGTTAGTTTTTATTACTTATTTAGTTGGGTAGATAGATAGATAGATAGATAGATAGATAGATAGATAGATAGATAGATAGATAGGAAGAAATAAATGCAACATAGTTTTTAACTTTTTCAGTTGGCATAAAAGAAATCCTTTTAAAAGAGTGAACAGCACCTCATGATTAAATTTAATGGCCTTCTATTTTTCTTTTGATGGGCCTTATGTTTTCCAGTGTAAGTGATGCTCCCACAGAGGCAGCCTGTCCGCGACCCCTTTAAAAAGAGAAGGATGCCCACTTCCTTCAACCCTCAGACATGCCAGTGCTGCCTCGAGGGAGAGGGGCCCCCATCATTTATTATTTGTTCCCCTCTTGTTAAGGAAATACTTTCTCAATCGCTCTTTCTGGTTTGTATATTTTTACTGTTCTTATTTTCTTCCTTGATCCAACCCTGTCCTCTTTTATTTATTTGCTTTCTAAACACCAGCTCAACTCGTTACATTCAAGCTGCCATGAAGAAACTTTAAAAGAAATTACTTTTGTCCTGAGTCAGGACAGTGTTTATTTGTCTGGGAGAACCTGAAGGAGTGCTTTGGGAATACCTATGTGTAGGTGACAGCTGAGCTGAGTCATACAAGCTGACCTTGGTTGCCGTTACCTCAGGCTTTAATCAGATTCTTCTGCTGCAGACTGAAGATATTTCGAGCTTGGATGTCATGATTTATCAACTCAGTGCTGCCACTCTTAATGTAAAGACATTCCTACTCCATGTGAAGTTAATGAAATGTTATGTACACAGCATATGTTGTATGAAATGCTGTCGCGCTGAAACAAAGTGGCCCCAGACCCTGGTTCAAACCCAACAGTCATTGCTTTGTTTGTTGGTGTTCGTTCTGCCGGGTTTTGCTGCTTTTTTCATCACTCCTCAAAAAAGAAAAAAAGAAAAAAAAGAAAAAAAAAAGGTAAAGAAAAGACTGATGAAAAGGCCAAGCCACTGGCGGACCACTGATCCATGGCTCGGCTTTGAAAGTTTCTCCCTTTAAATCAAATTTTCCAGGCTTCAAGGAGGAGCGGTGCAGCAGCATTGCCCCGAGGCCACTCAGTGTTGCGATCGGCTTCGAGAGGTTAACTCACATTTTTCTCAGTCGTCGAGAACGTGTGATGAGGACACAAGAATACAGAGCAGCACGGAGGTCACCGCACTCCAAATATCAGGGGCCCTTAGACATCTAATTGTGTTATGAAAGGAGCTGAAAGTGTAGCCTTTTCAATTCCTGACGCCATTTAACTTCTATGTTGTTTTGGGGGGTAATTTTTCGCATTTAAAAAAAAAAAAGAGAAAAAAACACCTCACGAGTATAGATCTGCCCTTGATGAAAAGGTGTTGTGGAGTTGTAGCAGTTAACATTGTGCATTAAAGTGAGAATCTCCTTGGTTCAATTCCTTTTTGTGTTTGCATGTTCTGCCTGTGTATGCATGGATTTTTCTTCAGATGATTCAAGAACTTTCTCCAGATATTCTCACATAATTTATTGTTTGCTCAGTCGTATAGTCGTGGTTCAATTTAAATTCACTGATTATCCTCAAATGACGATTTTTTTTTTAACTGTAGGGGTAAACCTGAATAAGTCAGGCAGGCACACGGGGAGAACATGCAAACTTCAAATTACTAAGCTAAACATTTGAATCTCCACATTTGATCAGTGTGTAAATGTTTTAAATTCTACAAATCATTGAAGTCGCTTTCTCTGACGCCACAGTGATGCCTCACTGAGCCGCCGCCGTTCACTTCGGGACAATTAAGCACATCGCAGCAGCATCGACCCCAAACTCCTCCTCCAGACACTGAACTCAATTATCACAGAGACTAACTCCTCATCAGCACAAGCTTGCCGAGTGTGGCTAATCTTATCTGATCCGTTATTAGCAGCATTTTTCATCTTTATGGCAGGGCTAACAAGCCTTTGAGATCGTTAATAGCTGGGAATGTTCAAATCTCACGTTAAGCATGAAGATGAATGAGAGAAGGATCACTGCGCATAAATCACTGGGCTCTCTGCATAGTTTTACAGTGCGGGCGGGAGTCAGGGGGGCTGTTAAGCCAGAGGATTCAGAAGCAGTTCTCATGAAACCGGTTTTTACAGAAGACATAACACATGGTTTGAAGTAATCCTTGAAGCGGCAAGTTTTATTAAAATCTAAATTCAGTCTGAAGCTGGGACCAGAACTGATTTATCACAGAGGGATTTAACATAAAATTGGGAAAAGATTACAGAGGAAAGCTCGCCCCTGACAGAATAAATCTCTTTTTCAGGTTTCTTGTAGGATTCAGGTGCATCGAAACAACTTCATGAACCGTTAGAGACGTAAACACACTGCACACATTTGGCTGCCAAATCCGACAGGACTGTAAAAGCAGATAGAGGATGAGGAGCTTTTATTTACTGCAGACAGGGCTTCAGTTATGTCTGCTAACAGTGACAGGGTCGCGGGTTAAGAGCCAGCAATCAGACGGACTTTGAGTGATGGACGAGGTGGGATCAGAGCGGGTTACGACTCCTTTGAGCTGCTCTGCTTGTTTCTTTGTCTGTTTATATTTGTGTTTGTGTGTGAGCTGTGTTCAACAAAACATTTATGAATGATATCCGAGCGGCTGGTGTTAAAACCCACTTAAGGAAATCTCGCTGCCCGACCCTGAATGGATGCACGTTAGCAGCACAGCCCCCTTCCTCCCACCAGGTTTAGACAGTTCCATCTTTCTTAAAAGTCTCGGGGTCATCTGCCAGCGACCTGTTATCAATGGCCCTGCTTCGGCCTCCAGACTGCATTAATCTGTCATGATAAGTTTACATCTGCACCAGCGGCTGCACTGGTACTTCAAGCTTCAGCATGGTTCACAGCCTGTTTCTTCAATTTTTTTTTTTTCTTTTTGTTCTTTTGTCTGTTTTTTCAACCCGCCTGCCGACGAGCATCCAGCCGGTCTGACTCACAGGCAGCACAGCCTCGCCTCCTCCTCCTCCATCAGACTCCTGGACCACAGAGATACACAAATACACAACAAGAGGGTTATAACTCGCACAGACTGTCATGACAAACATCCTCACGAGTGCATTTGAGGTTACCACAGAGAGGTCATCTCAAATGAAACTGCCACCAGTTTCCCATCAGATAATCATCTATATGCATCATCTTTTGTATAAATAATCTCACGGTGTCAAACAAACTGTGTTAAAAGTTTAAAACAACTCTCTTACTCATTTTAAAAGATATAAAGGCTTTGACGTTGAGCTGCAATTTGTCAAAAAGAGGTTATTTTTAAAAAATGCAATTCAAAATAACTTTTGAGCTATTTATATTCAATACTTATACTATTCAATACATCTCAGGAACATATCCATTTTTTCATTGTTAGGGGTTTCCACGGCGGATCATCTCTCAATACTCTCCTTCTTCCACCTGCACATCCTCCTATACTGCATCAGCGAACGTCCTCACTGATCGTCCTCTTCTCCATCCTCATGATCCTTTGTACTTCAGTATACCTATCATCTCTCCTACATACACGACCAAATAACATCGGCATCTTTTCTCCCCTGGTCCCACCAACGTGACCAAGACCAGATTTTCCTCTAATTTTTTCATTCTTAATCCTTCACATAGTGAAAATCACATCAGTGGATGAGAAGGATTCCCTTTAAAACAGTCATAGCAGCAGAAAGAGAGGAAAAATGATCCAAACATGAAGAAGAGACCTCGAACACAACTTTATCGATTTGAGCAATTTTACAACTTGCTTTAATTTCTAACTTGGCTGCAAAAAAAAAAGAAAAAGAAAAAGAAAAAGTTCTCCAACTGAATTAGAGACAAGCAAGAGTAGTTTGAGAGACTTGTGACGTTTGCTGAAATTGTAAAAGTTTTTCAACATTTCGCATTGATAAATTTGGATAAACATGAAAGTGTTCATTCTGCAAAATTAATTTCATTTTGACACAAAATATCCAAGACGATAAGAACATTGCATGTACTCGATTTCTACTACTGCAAATCAAACTCAATGTTGAAACTGAAACAGTATTTAGTGTTTGTTTTTAAAACGTCTCATGAATGGAACAAAAATTCTCTGTTGTCTAATAACTTCAGTTCTTGATCATCTAGTAGCTGCTCTGAACCTTTGATCACAAACTTGGAGCTGGGGGCTGGGAGAGAAGTTTCCAGGGTCAAGAATTAACTTTAAGAGTCAAGTTTTTAAGCCAACATGAAAGAGAGGCCGTTACAGTCTTCAGAAAATAAATGCACATCATAATGGACAAACTCCTGATGAACATCATGTGAACAAAAGCTGCAACTTCACAGACCTCACAATGACAGCGATGGTAATCCTGCATACCAGCTTCACTCAAACAACTTCAGGTTGTTCTTGATAATGGACTTCAGACTCCACTTTATTCTACATGTCATAGATTCGATAAGGTGCTGGGAACTTTTCTTATAGATTTTTATTCATCAGCACATTTCAGACTTGGAAACAAGGAAGACTTGACCACAGAGAGAGAAAAAAAAAACATACTTGAATGTGATGTTGGGGGCAGAGAGGCATTGTACATTGCTTTGATAACACTTTGGGTGCCACTTTAGTTTTACTAGAATTATGTTTGTTTTCCTGCTTATGGAGAGTGTCTTTAGTTTCAGCAGCTTAAAATCGGATGTTCTTCTTAGTCAAACCACTTGTGGACGTGTCGTGCAGCAGTGTGAGTGGACCTCAAAGAACATGAATGAATAACAGAGTAATATGGTTCACATCAAGAGCGAGCAAAAAGCAGCAAGCATCTGCCCAAACTGCTCCGAGATGCTTTCACGGACGATAAGCCACCCAGTAATGACAGCCCGGGGTCATTAGGGTCTGTTGTGCAGACAGTTTTCCTCGGCAAGGAGAGAATAAACAACCGCCGTTTTTATTTCTTATTCATGGCTTTAATCACGGATGACAAAACATCCAGTAAATAAAGAAGGAGAAGGGAAGAAAGTTGGCGCTGCCTGCATGCCTTTCCTGCAACTTAAATGTCTTTGGGACAGTCTGTTGGGTAATGAGAGGGAATTAAAACTGTGGCGAATTTGTAAATGTGTGTAAGAGGGGGTGCTGACAGTAACAGGCTGGCATAGAGGAGCGCTGGCAGCGCCCCAGCTCGCAGCGCTGACAGTGTGAGGTCCTCTTTGCCCATTCTAATGAGGAGTTTGTTGAGGGTCTGAGCTCGGGCCTGTAGTCAGGCCCCCTGGGGGTCAGATGGGCAATGGAGGGGCCAGAAGGAAGTCTGCGGCGGCAGGACGGGATGGCTGAAGTGCGTCAGTCCACATACCAGGATGGCAGATGGTTAAACAACCTCTACGGACTGAGAGAGCGGCAGAAACGTCTTTCAAGGTCACAGACAGGAAACCGCATCACATTTGGGAGCCGTTTCCTCTGACCCCGCGTGGCCCGGCACGTAATGTCAACCCTTTTGTCTCCTATAACAAAACAACGCTGACGTGCCGATGCCACTGTAAGATCTTCTTGGCCAACGCTGGACTTGCATTACTCATAGTAATGCTTTTGTTTAAGGCATTCTCAATTTTCCTGTTTGCGATGAGAAGCTCAAAGGTGAGGAATGTTGAAAGTAAACAGATCAGGAAAATTTAAATCTAATGAAATCATCCTGGGATCATAATGTGTTTTACCCTCAGTCTTCATTCCTTTTGACATGTTGACATAATATGTGGCACATAGAGCACCTTAGGGGACGTCTGCTTTCATTTGACCCGCCGTCACACACACATGAAAATATACACTACTTGTTAGGGAAGGCTCCAAGCTTAAATATTTTAATTGCAATCACAGACCACATAGGTGGATTTAAACACCTTCAAACCATCAGAGAAACGACATGCTGCAGTGTTTTTGTTGGCATGTAAACCCGGTCCCACTGACTGACAGTTCCACCAACAATTAAAACCACACAATCTCAAAGTCCTCTCATGCCTCCAGTATAAACCCTTAAATTTTATTAGACTCACTTAAGAATAACGACCCGTAGCTCGATTATGAGAGTTGTGAGTTGCAGGGGACCGCTTCTTATTTACGGCAGCTCTTCATTTTAAAATGTGCAAAAGAGACGTGGATCAGCACAAGTGCATTATGGGCCGTTGCAGCACATCAGGTCTTAAACCTAAAATGTGACTGCAGCTGTAAAACCAATCCCGGAGGGAAAGATTTTCCTTTATTATTGTTGCCTCTCTTCAAATAAATTATTTGAGAGATTGTTGAAAACAGAACATCTTCAATGGTAAACTGAACAAATAAAATGAAATTTGTGCGTAATGAATCTCTTGTTTTGTGATAGTTGTCTTGAAAGTTTTCATGCATCACTTTTGTGGTTGTTGTTTATTCTGTATCTTGATTGTTCATCCTAAGTTGTCACTGTTGGAGAGCTTTTGTCTTGTCTGTTCTGTCATGGATAAATTCAGCTCAGCTCACAGTAAAAACTTTAACCACGCGTTAAACTGGTTGCTGACCTGTAGGCGACGATCTCCATGTCTCTGGCCATCTTCTCACTGAGCAGCTCCTGATAGTCGTCACACTGCTCCTTCATTTGAGCCTGAAAATCAGCCTCCTTGTGCCTCATGTCTTCTATAGTGCACTAAGTGACGCACAAACAAATAAATATAGAGAGAGGCAGACATATAGACACACACACACACACACACACACACACACACACGCACACACAGACGCACAGACGCACAGATATAAGCACAAAGATGCACTCACACCCAGACAGTCAGACAGAGACGCACACTCACACAGACACAAGCAGACATATATACGTAAACACAGATACACACCCAGACACACACGGATGAACACACACACACACACACACACACACACACACACACACACACACACACACACACATACACAAACATACATGCACCTTTACCTACAGCACTTCTCATTTTTGCAGTGTTGGCTCTGCTGTACGTGGTGCCATTGATCTGTTCTTGTGATTGATAGCCGTGGCTCATTGGTTTCAGTGACTTTATTTACAAGTTCACATGAGCACTCATTTGCACTTTTCGTTACTTCTTTGTACGAGTGCAGACACAAACAGACGCACACATAATTTCATTGTAACTCTTGACCAGATTAGCTATCCCTCTCTATAGAATTGGGTCACATATTGCTAACTGTAACAGATAAGAATACATTATAAACACAAAAGACCCTTTTTTATTGGATTAAATGTTGGCATGTTGCTTCCAAAGGTTTTGAGCTGCAGTGCAGAGGACACGTCTCCTGATAGGCTCGTGTGGCAGACATATCACGAACTGAGAAAGATAAAATGCCTTTCATTCCTGTTTGTGGGGAAGCAGGAGGCAAGGGAAGGTAAATATAGTAGGAGATTTCTGATAAGACGTATCTGGTTTCCTGTGTGCACTGATGATAGGGCAGCAGCAACAATTTCTGCCTCTCCTTTCTTATGTGTGTTGGTTGTTGTGAAAGCCACTTGTCCTCACAAGTATAATTAGATTAGAAAAGCCTTTTCAGCTTCAACTAAATTCTGTTTAATTTCTGCCTATAAGGATTAAGACCTCTTCTTTTTTTTTCATTCCAACATTAGCATTCGGGTCAAAGTTGAGGTTGAGGTTGTATATTCAGTTGTTTGATTTTCGTTTTTTTAAATGAAGGTCCTATTTGAGGTTAGAAAACAAATCAATTGGAAGCTTTTGATTGTAGTCAAAGACTGCTGCCTCATGGACATGCAAAACTCAGGTCTTACATCTATACAGCCAAGTTGTCAATCAATAGTGACCTTTCAGCCTTTCTCCCAACAGTTAATCCCTGATTCCAGGCCACCCAGGACTTGACTCTTATGAACTCATCAAACAACTCCCTGTCGCTTCACCACTTTCTCCCTCAGTCTCATGCCTCCTCTATCCTCTCATCTATGTGACTGATGTTCAATCAGTACTTTCTCTCTCTCTCTCTCTCTCTCTCTCTCTCTCTCTCTCTCTCTCTCTCTCTCTCTGTCTCAGTCTCTCTCTCTCTCTCCTTCAGTCTCTCTCTCTCTCTCTCCTTCAGTCTCTCTCTCTCTCTCTCTCTGTCTCTCTATCTCTCTCCCCCAGTCTCTCTCTCTCTCTCTCCCCCAGTCTCTCTCTCTCTCCTTCAGTCTCTCTCTCTCTCTCTCCCTCAGTCTCTCTCTCTCTCTCCTTCAGTCTCTCTCTCTCTCTCTCCCTGTCTCTCTCTCTACCTCTCTGTCTGTCTCTCCCTGTCTCTCTCTCTCCCTGTCTCTCTCTCTCCCGGTCTGGATGGATAGAGGAGCTGGTGATAGTAAAGGAGGAAGACAGTGCTTGTACTCAATCCTAGTTTAATCTAAGTATTTTAATCTAACAAGTGCCAGAGATC
>OMNM01064546.1:0-17573 GCA_900302745.1 Parablennius parvicornis | reverse complement strand
GGGGGGGGGGGGTACAAGAAAAAAAGGCTGATGAAACAGAGGGAGGCAAGGAGTACAGAGATGAAAGCGAGGTCACAGCAGCCGGTGCCCAGCAGATGTTCCGGCTATAAAAGGTCGGCTGTAATTCGTTAGGGAGAGTGTTAAGCTGGGAGGCTGGATGGATGCCCATGCAGACAAGACAGACTCGTACCGGCCTTTCAACGGGCAGAGGGCAGCCAATAAAAGTCCATTCTGGCTGCAAAGTCCATATCTTCCCACTTAAGTTTCATCCTCCCACCACGTTCGAATAGCAACACAACTCTCGGAAACTCACTAAATACGTGGCGTTGCACCATTTGGCGAAACATCATCTTTATACAGTGTTGGGCCGTAATACGACCGACGGACAAAATCCAAACTTTTACATCTTGAGCCCAAACAGACGTTTGTTTGATGCTATCTTACTGAAGTTCCAGCAATGTGCAAAGAAAAAGGTGGTTCTCAACCTACAAAGACTTTACTTTTATTAGCAACCCTGTCACGTCTACAGCCAGTGGAATTATGGTTGTTTGCTTGTTGCTCTCTGTTCTCCCTTCTCTCTTTCTATCCTCCAACACCAAACAGTCATGCTGAGTCTCCACCTCCGAGTCTGGTTCTGCAGGTTTCTCCTCCTCCGAGTCTGTTTCTGCAGAAAGGCTGCGGAAATTTTCATTTTAAAAAGGGTTTGAGTTAGATATTGCAAGATATATTGTTTTAACAGGTAGTATTTATGGATTCATATAAATATTTCTCTATTCCTGCTTTGAAGTCAGAAGCAAATCTGACTTTGCCTCGAATAGCAACATAACACTTTAACCTGTAATGTGATTTTTTTTTTTTTCCTCATTACCCAACAGATTCTGAGTTTAATGCCTTTAAAGTTGGTTCTAATAGACAGACACTCCGGTAATGACCCATGTCCGCTACTCAATGACACAAAGATCACAGAATTCTGCACAAAATCATCTGGATCTGGACCATAAAAACTTTCATGATATGAGACAATTTGCAGCTTTAGCAGATTGTGAGGAAATTAACAGGTCCGCAGTTTATAGAATAGAATAGAATAGAATAGCCTATATTATCATCATACAATGTATTGTATGCGAGTTCTCCTTGATGATGTTCAGCACTCTGCTGAGGTGTGACTGTCCGTCAGGGAGGGGGGAGTGGGAGGGGCCAGCCAACAATCTTCTGGCGCCGCTATGGCGAGCCCCTGCAGCCCCCTTCCTGTCTGCCTCGGCGCTGCGACGCAGAACGTCAGCAGACTCTGGAGCGACGAGCGGGAGAAGGTCAGCAGACGAGAGAAACTCTCCACACGCTCCTCATTGATGTTGAGGGCTCAGATCTCTGCTGTACTGTAAAACTACCGAGTCCCAGGAGAACGTGGACTGGGAGTCATGACACTCTGGAGGCAAACATTTATGTTATTGTCCATCTACTGAGCACGTGCAGAAAAAAATATTTACAACAGCCGCATGTGCACACGTGCAGTTACAGCAGTTACTTTCGGTGGTTCAGGGCAGAGAATCGTTCACATTTGAACCGATACAGTACTGACACCTGGGAACCGACACCAGTAATCATCTGTACCAATTTTCGGTACTTTTGTCTGATAATGTGGTAATAAATGTTAGTTTAAAAACAGATTCTCCAAAATTTTCCATTCAACATATTTATTTCTCAACGCGTCAACAAATGTCAAAACAACATCCAACAGTTCGTGTTGCGACATCACAGTTGTTTCACAAACATGAAAACTCTGAGCTACGACTGCAGTGTTTTTTTCTTAATAATGGACAAATTGAAGCCCAGCTCCACGTCCTCCTCTTCAGTTCCTCTCTGGAGACTTTGATGGTGGATCTGTAGATCTCTGGTGGTAGACCTGTTATGATGGAGCTGTAGATCTGTGACGGTAGATTTCAAATTGTGCTCTCTTCAAAATCCCGTCCTTCACCAGGAGCTTCCTCACATTAGAAGTACTCCCACCCCGGTACTCGGTAGTACCGACAGAATTCGGTCTGTTTCTATAGAAGTAATGAATTTGGTGCCCGTCCCCATCGCTTGCTCCTTTTCAGTGTAAATGTCGTGTGAACAGGGTCTAACGGTGAAAAGCAAATATTGAGATCAGATTGTCCTGACTTAGCACCATATGATGCCATCAAGCTGTTTCAACCGTGAAACCACTTCCCAACCGCACTGTCCTGCCTCATGCTATTTGACTTTCTCCAGCAGTGATCCATCCATCTTCTCTCCTTCTTATCCTGGAGCTGATCCGGCTCACGAGGATCCACCATGGACAGGTCGCCAGTCCATCACAGGACACACACACACACACACACACACACACACACACACACACACACACACACACACACACGCACGCACACACACACACTGTGAAATTTTCATTCCACAATATATTGTCATTTCTTGTATTATTTGAAATTTGAAATACAATCACGTGATCACCAAACTACATAACCTAATAAAGACAGACATTTGCCTATGTCCATGTGTACCGTTGGCGGAGATCAGAAACCACTAATTGCTCTTGTAAATAATAGAAGTTTTCAAATGTTGAGTGACAGTACAAGCCATTAGAATTATGCATTACATCACTTGTTTTCAGCACTTGACTTGACAAGCTGACTAAAATCTTTTTATTATTGCATAATAAACGGAAACTGATAGAAGACATGACTGTTTCCAGTTTCACTTTTGTTTACTTGCAAGTGACTTGAGTCCGGATTGGACTTTGTGCTGCCTGGAGGATGAACCTCTGCAAACAACCTACCCTGCCTCCGCACTGCCAGAGCCTCGTCCGATTGACACATCCCATAAACCAATCGCTCACTCACTTCCGGGTCCCTCTTATCCAATCGCGTGGCCGGAATTAGTACACATAATTTACGGCACAGTCAGTGTAGGTTGAGCCGGCTGGTGTCCATAGACATTTGACAGCTTCACAGGTGAGACCAGTGACCACCGTCCAGAGGCTGCTCCACTCTGCTTCCCACTTCTTTTTCACTCCCCCGGAACTCCGTTCACTGTGAGCCTGGGGTTGCGACAGTCAAAAAACAACCATTCGAAGTCTAATCATTCCGGCAGCATGAGCAAAAAGAAAAAGGACTGGAAGACTGAGAAAGGTAAGGCTTGTTTTGAAGGAGGTGGCGGTGGGGGTATTAGGGGGGGATGAGGCTCTCATCATATCCATGGCAGACAGCGTGAATCCCACCATGCAAGCAGATTGACAGACGCTCTCTCTCGTGTCCTCCGTATTGCTTACTTATTGTCTAGATTGCACACACAGATTGTAATGATGTTGCCCCGGTGTTTTAGCTGCCGTGGTGTCTGCCTGACATTCGCATCAACACAACGCACACACGCGAACACTAACAGCTTCTCGCCTGCTCATTAGCGTCCATGGAGACAAATGTCTTCATTTACCTGTCAAGAGTAGCTCCAAGTGGCCCACCCTGTCCCCCACCTGTACGATGCACCCACAGCTGCACACTGAGCTGCTGCTCTGCCATTAAAGCTCCCTGCAGCCAGAACATCAGGAAACACCTCAGACTGACAAAGAACTGCCTACTTGTACAATATGATGGTTGTAATTTAATGTATGTGTGGCATCAGAGGGCCAAATAACAGTTTGAAGCTCACAGTGAGAAACTGGTCTGTTTTGCAACTTTGACTTCAAGTGCTTCTGCTTTCACAGGTATGGAGGGTAAAGAAATCATCCCTGAAGCTAAAAATGACACAAGAAGAGTAGTTTAGCTGTAACATGCTGTTTTGAGAGTATTTTTCACTCTGAGGAGGTCAAATTTGAGTGAATGGTTTCCCTGCACACATTTCATCTCTTCTAATTAGTGAATGCTAGTTGCCAAATAGCAAGCTATTATACTATTTCACATCATGTTATTTGAAATACATGGTCCCTAAAAAGTCCTGCAAGTTTAGTCCAGGGGTGTCAAACTTAATTGAGTTCAGGAGATTCCTGCTGAATTTTAAAGCTGGATCTTTAAAATAATTGCACATTAATCCCTTATAGTCTTGTAATTAACAGCACTGTGGCACAGTGGTTAGCCTCACCAATAAGATTGTAGTATATCTTAACTCTGGTCTCACAGTGAGAAGGTCATTGGCTCAAATACCGGCTGGGCCTTTTTTTGTGTAGCTTGCATGCTCTCCCTGTGTGTTTGTGGGTTTTCTTTCCTCTGGATATTCATGTTTTCTCCCACAGTCCAAAAACATGCATATGAGATTAATTTGTGACCTTAAGTTGCACCTATAGGTGTGATTGTGAGTTTTTTCGATGGTCTGTCTCTCTGTGTTTGTCCTGTGATACTATGTATCCTGCCCTTGCTCATAGTAAGCTGGGTTTGGCTCGAGCGCCCCGTGACCCTGCACAGGATAAAGCGGTATAGAAGACGGAAAAGGCAGATGGTTTCTCTTTGGATAACATACATTGGGCAGGTTTAATCCCTCCTAATGAGCAATTGCTAGTTGCAAAATGGAAAACTGCTATAAAATGTGAAATCATCCTCTCCATGCCATGTTATTTGAAGTACACAGTCCCTAAGAAGGTACACTTCTGCTCTGTTTAACCCAGAGGTGTCTAACTTGCTTGACAGCCGGATCCTCAAAATTATAGTGTAGTAATGGCTTATAACTAAATATCACTCCAGGTTTTCTCTTAGCTTTATTGCAAGGATTTATGAGTTAATTCTTAAGACCTTCGCATGTAAGCTTTTTACAAAACCTTACATTGGAGTGTCCAAACTCGGTCCTCGAGGTCTGGCATCCTGCATGGTATCGGTCTGTCCCAGTTGCAACACACCTGATTGCAATGAGGGGCTCGTTACTGGGTTTGTTAATGAGCTTGGTAATGACATCATAATTAGATTAAGGGATGCCACATGAGAGCCTGAAATTTTTTGCTCTAAAACTTGAGATCTGGAATCCAACTATGTTGCTTTTTCAGACTAATGTTGGCTGAGCCATGTTGGCTGAGCCATGTTGGCTGAGCCATGTTGGCTGAGCCATGTTGGCTGAGCCATATTGGCTGAGCCAACCATGGGGTCGTTTCTCAGACCCCATGGTTTCGGACTATATCTTTACAAAAGCTGTTAAGTTTTGCATTGCAGCGTTACAGTTTTATGGCAAAAGATTTGGCAAATGGGCCTTATGTTTCACAACTTAAGTTTAGGTCTTACCTTTGTTGAAGCACATTTGAGTCACAAAATTGCATGAAATGAAGGTTTGGTTACGTAAAGAGAAGCAGGGAAACATTTAGAACAAGCTGTGGAGAGACTACCTTCCCCCTTTAGACTAAGTTTCAGGAAACTCGTCTGGTGTAAACAGGACTCGGCACTTGAAGCTGATTTTTTTGTCAAACTTCCTTTTCTGATATGTCATTTAGTCAGTGATACACTACGTGCTTGAATCTACGCTGTTTGAACTCACACATGTTTATTGCTTTAAAAAAAATGCATGAATGTTTATAAACAGTTTATAAACAGGACTGGTTTATATATAAAATTATTTTTTGGAGAAGATCAGTCAGTGTTTGGTCAAAAGGCTTCTTCACATAATTTGTTTGGAGTATATTGGTATATTTTTGAAATTAATATTAAAGCTCTTTGCAAAGGTGATAATTAGCCATTAGCCTGTCATTTCCAGTTCAAGCAGGTAACGGCACAGAAAAAAAAAAAACATCAAAGTAAATTGGAATTAATATTCAGAGCGTATATCTCTGTAGTTCAAATTGTTTGAAGAGGACATCAAGGGATTTAAAAATGTTGGATAAAGTCTGTTATATTTTCTTCTTCTGACATTCAGTAGCTCTTGTTCAAATAACACTTTGCCCAGGGCTAGTCTGTGGGCAGGGTGAAGCTGTAATACATAGTCGCACCAAATCAGTAAATTATTGTTGTTATGTTGACATCTGTGGCGACTTCAGGAATGTGTGAAAACATGCAGTTTTCACACAACTTTTTAAAACCTGAACTATATGAAGACAGAATGACATTCAGTGATATAAGATGCTATGTGACAGGTGATCGCAGCTTTTCTTGGTTTGTGATCGCTACGATTTGCTTGAGGGTGGTTTGCAACATTACAGTGAGTAGTCTTACAATGCAGGAGTAATCTGAACACAAGGAAAACATGCAAACTTTGCACAGAACCAACCCCAAACCCGGACTGAACCGTGAATTTACCTGCTGTGTGGCAGTAGTGCAAATTACTGCATATGCATGTAGACATTATGTAAACACAAACGTGGAGCCAATCCTGATCTCTCTGATCTTTGGGATTGTCCAGTCTCTGGCTGCCAGCAGAGTGACGAAGTGTTTCTGTGCAGTTCAGAGAGCTTTGCTGTGTTCAGTCTCAGAACTGGCTTTTTATTCACCCATGTAGAATAATGGCAGCTTTGGGAACAACAGAAGTGGGCAACCGCGAGCAAAAGTACATAAAGGACATGACGGATATGTCACACTATGGTAATGTTGCCAGAAGAAGACCTCAGAAACCTTGCGCTTCGTTCCAAAATATAATCATCATCCCTTGCTGCCTTTTTAATATTTTAGGCTTTCATTTTTCTATGAGAAAAGTCTCTTAACTAACTGTCCTTTTTAAAAAGGATGGTGCAGAGTTCCCATGGCACAGGGTGTTGTTGCTTTTGTGTAGCATCAAATCACATCAAGTTGATTTGAACTGCTTTAAAGAGGTGGTGCTTTTTGAAGTCCACTCTGCATTGTGTGTGCCTGGGTTTTTATCTGGCGATGATTTCAGAGTGAAGCGCATAATTACAATGAAGCTTCTTTTGCAGAACAGCCCAGTGCTGTCTAAAAGAAAACAGAAGCTAGTTGAGGCTTCTCTGTAGTCAGTGGAGAAGAGCACAAGAACCCAGTGCTGTGAAGACTAAAGTAGATACAGCAGGACAGAGGTTAAGCAGCAGCTGTTTGATGTCAGACACAGAAGTTTGGTTTAAAACAAAGCAAACTTGGAATGTAAGAACTTTCTTGATTTGTATTATGCACACAGATTAGGGAACAATTGGAGGAGCTGTTACATAGGTACAGTACTTATGACAAAGTCAGTTCCACATGCAACACAAACAAACAAGAGTGAAATCTCAAACAGAAAAAAAAAAAAGTGCCATGACAGTGTTGCAGCTGCAGAGGACGAACAGCCCTGCACCAGACTTGCGTGCAGTAAACTACCAGTAACACGATGATGTTCAGTAGTTTACATTCAAGACCAGGACTGGGCAACTTTTACACCTAAAAGAGACATTTTGCTTTTTCTCCAACCGAATACAACATATCTGCAGCTAGAAAACATAATTAATCTTCAAAATGAAAATGAAAACAGGTGGAGTAGTGGTTTGCCTTTTCGCTTCACATTGAGAAAATCCCATGTTAGAGTCATAGGAAGCCATTCTTGTGCAGAGTTTTTACCATGTGTGTTAGGTTTTATTCCAGGTACTGCCTGACTCACAGTCCAAAAACATGCATTTGAGGTTAGTGGGTGACTTAGCTCCAGTTCCCCATGATCCTAAGTTGGATAAAGAAGGTATATAAGATGGATAATTTTCCTATATATGCTCTAAGACGTATTGTTTAAAGCAGAAGTATCGTACGTATGGTCTGCTGGCCAAAACTGGCCCGTAAAATGACAAAAGTAAAAAGTGCAAAAGGAAACATCACCTTTTTTTTTCTTCGTCATTTTGCAATAAAAGCAAGTTCTGTTTCTCATTCAGCAACGGAGGATCACACGGGGCTTGTGAGTATAACACTACACTGAGCCCCGAGCACAGACATCTGTGATGCAGCAGTGAAAGCCAGCTCACTTCTACTGTTTTAGCTTGAGCATCCAAATACTACTATTTGGGAGAATTTGTAAAAACATTGACTTTGAAAGCTACAAAATGCAGCAGTTAGTGGCAATGACTTTTTCACATTACACTGTGTGTTGTTTAGGTTTTTCCAAAATGCATAATAAAAAGAACAGATGAAGTCGGACAGAAAAAAGGTTATAATGCTATAATTATACTGGCATGGCCTAATAAAGATCATATTGGGATGTATGTGGCCCCTGAACAAACATGACTTAAACACCCCTGGTGCAAAGAATCACAATAAGGAATAGTTGGCTTTGTATTGCTGTTTATAGATATCACTAGTTGGTGGTTTGAGAAAGTCTACCCACACATCAAACATTCAGGTAAACCCACATTGCTAACAGTGAAAGCAAATAAGTCTGTCCACATGCAATTCAGCTACATCATACCAGACTTTAAGTTGTTGAAGGAATCATACTTGATTAGAGTTTGGAAACTTAGAATTATTCAAATTCAAAGAAAGATGCTAGACTTGCCATACACAAGTGAGATAAAAGGACATATATTCAAGATGAGGACAAATTGAAACTTTCTATTACACTGCAACAAAATAATCCCTTTGAAATATCTGTCCAGTGTGCAACAAAGTTCAAAGTAAAACTAAGTCAGCTGTTTATTTACAATTAAGTTTGTGCAAGCCACAGGCAGTTGCGACTGGAAGACTTGAAAGCCACATGTGTCAAACATCTGAACTGTACCAGACTGTCTTACAAATATTTAGCCTGCTGGAGACTTCCAAGTTGTTGACTAAAAGCAAATCTGTCTTTTAGCGGAATACACATCTTTATGTCAAGTGGTTAGGCTTTCTTGCGGACTGAAGTGTAAAATCCTGTACTTTTTGAATACAAACTCCTGTTGCAGAGGGCCAACCAGGTGCTGACAGACTGTGTCAGTACTGAGAATTGATTTTGATGAGGAGAAATGCAAGTTTAAGGATCAAAATATTGAAACGTACATTTAGAAATGCTGGAGAGGGATGGGACAGGATCAAGACTGATGATACAGTGTGGTTAGAAACCAAACCCCAGTCACGACAGGACCTGTCATGATTGCCTGCAGAGGTCTAATCAAAGTAGGAAACTGGGTTTAATATTGACAACATAGGCACTGTTCACACAATAGAGCTCATGTTAAAAGTTGTGCTTTGTGGGAGTACAGTTCACCGTTTCCATTTTGCCATATTTACAAAGACATATAGTGTAATGCAACTCTTCTGTTTGTCTGTGCACAGAGAGACTGCTCCGTCTAGATCGAGAGGAGAGGCGTAAGGAGTATCGTCGTCAAGATTTCATCCCACTGGACAAGATACCATCCTGGAGGGAGGAAAATAGCTGTAAGTTGCTCAATCTCTTTGAATTGGATATCTATGATAAACCTACACATTATGATAATTTTTTTGTTGTTGTTTCTTTACACAAGTCAGCCACAAAGTAGGAGTGTTTAGTGCATCTGAACTGAGTTTTCTTAAAAGAACAAGCTCTTTGAATAAAGCAGGAATCCCAACAGATACAAGGCAACATGGGATAGAGTTGTCCATCCACACAGTCTGGTTAAACTATAGTATGATTCAAGTCTTTTGTGAAACAGATTGCTTGAATTTTGGTTGACTTAAAAAGTTTATCCCTTTGATAAATTTATGACTCATAAAACATGTTTTGACTTTAAATGCCAACTGAAACGAATGAAAGACTTTCCCTTTAAAGGGATCAACATCCAGATATTGTTCTTTTCTTTGACTTATTGCAACAGAAAAGATGAAATGTTCTTACTTGCCTTTAAATGTGTGCATCAAGTTAAATATTGATTTTATTTTTTCAGGGTAACACAATGATTCTTTTTGTTTTTTCATACATATTTCGTCACACAAGTTTCTTGGAGCAGATTGAAAAAAATTACATATTGTGCTTTTCACTGTCTCTACTGCATTTTCTAGTTTGCGTCTTGTATACAGTATTTTATCCTTGTTATTCATATCTGAGTGACATTAACAGACTTTTTTTCGAATGCAGAATATTTACAAACACGATTTTAGTGCTAGCTGTGTGATTTACAGTATATGTGATCCGTCTAGCGTTTCCCAGTCCCGTCACCCTGCCAGCGTTGATGAACTCAAGCCGGCAACTCCTTTGAAATTTGAATGAAGGCAGTATAGAAGATGGATGAAGAGATCATTTGCTGAAAGTCAGAGGCAGTTGAATTGGGATTTAAACCAAGCCAAAATGAATAGCATACAGAAGAAAACATAACTTATGCAAGGAGTTTTTTGTCTATCTTTTATTCTTGGATTTCTGACTTGGCAGTAGTTGAGGCAAGGAAAGCACATCTGGATAAGACAAATGTACTTTTTTGTAATACAAAACTTTTAATTTGTCCTTTTAGCTGGCAGAAAAACATTAGCTAAATAAAGGCCTTAAAACTCATCAGGGAAAGAAAAGGTTTGTAGTAACAAACAAATATCTGCATTGATCTGTACTTCCAAAGACGTCAGTTGAGTCAGTCCAGTGAAGTCCAGCTTGTAGTATGTCGGTTCCACATGGAGCAGAAGGCAATTCATAAACTTGTTTTTAAAGCAAAACCTAGAGGAATGACATGCTAGAAAAGATGGGAGATAGGATGTATTCATATAGTGCAGAGAGGTTTAGTGTTCATTCAGGAAAGCAGTGAGGAAGTTATGTCTGGTAAGTCTATTAGGGAAAAACTAAATAAACTACTTAAGGAAAGGAGATAAATCAGAAAGCAGTGGAAAAATCAGAGATGTCTGACTTTTGTCAAAGGTTGATCTGGACTCATAAAAAAATAGATTCCGGATCACTTCCAAAATTTAAGGGAATATTCCATGGCCCAATATCTATCTGTGGTGAATGTCTCGACACAATACGGGCTGCTGTTTTGAAGTAATCTTGCTTTCAGACATATAGACGGACAAACAAATTTATGCCAATGGAAAAAAAACCACAGAATAAGAGAGTGAAGGAATTATTGCTCTGTCTTGAGAGGTAGGTTAGCAATACTTGCAACACAAATAGAAGTTGAAGCACATTTTAGAATCATGGAAGAGAATAGTGTATCCAAAAGTCCATCTATCTATTTTCTATACAGCTTTTTCCAATTCATGATCAATGGGCACTGCTAACAATGGGAGAAAGCAGGGTACACCCTGGACAGGTTGCCAGTCCAACACAGGGGAAATGTAGAGGGACGACAACTACAGTCAAATCTATGAGCCTTTTTAGGGCTACGCAAAAATCCCACCTACAGAGAAAAAAAAGCAGAAAGGTTTGCCCTGGACTGAATTTCTTGGTGTTTATTTGGAATGAGGCCAGAGTACAAATATGACAGTTCATGTGCAACCTGGAACTTTCAGTTTCAGGTGAGCAAAGTCTTCTTTTGCCCCATAGTCCACTATTAGGTTTATAGAAGTGTCCCGAATATTTCCAAATGTCTGTGGTGGCACCTTGGGGTTTTCAGGGATGTAAGACTATCACCCAAAAAGTATGGTGGAGTGAAGGGTCTGTCCTCAGAAAAACTCTTTGAGCTTCAACCAGTTCCAAATGATTTCTGTCTTGAATGTAGATGACAACATTTTCTTAATGTATTTCAACAGAGATTTAGCTAGCTACCAAGAAATGAATAACCTAAAGGAATTCTGGTGCAGAAGACAGAGATACTAGAATGAATTGGCTGCCTAAAGTATACTAGTATGATCTGACACTATGTTTAAGCAGCTACAAGTGAGAAAAAACACCTATTTATTATGGTTTTGAATTTGGCTCAGTGCCACAAAGCCATAGGCTTGCTAGGTGACAAAAGATGGCAGAATGGGATCCATCATCTACTGGCTTTGGCTTATATAAGTGACTGAAACGGTACCATGCACAAGACTGCGAGAAGATGAAATATAAGGGAACCTCAAGTGAACGAGCATGAAGATAAAGTTTATCAAGTCTGAAAGGTAAGAGGTTTGTCATGGATGATGAGAACGTCATAGCAATTTCATAAAAGGAGTTTAGACAGGTGGCATAATGTGGCTTTAAAGGATGGTAAACAGGAAGTGTAGTTTAAGAAAGATTTTAAAAAGAACGGTTTCTTAGTTTAATGTGTTCACTGTCAGTTTATAAAATAACAGCATCTGTAGTGAACAGGATTAGGAAATTGGTTAGCTCTTATATTAGGAAGTGGTTAAGGGCTCTTTACTTGTTACTGTGTGGAATTGCTTGGGAAAGCCTTACTTTCCCTCAGCTGCCAGTGTTTAATTAAACAAAAGAGTTTAAGTAGAACAAGATCAGGGTAGTGCTGTCGGTATTTAGCAGTGGGGATATAGTTCTCAGGATGTTGGATCCAAATTGGACTCCAGAAGGGTGTCCAAGATACAGAAGCAGCTCATGCAGAGATTGTTAGCAATGTTCAGCTTGGCTCAATCAAACCTCGGGTGGAAGGAAACGGGTCCTAAGGGTAAAAGAAAGCTGGCTGTGGAACAGATGTGGAGACAGGAGGAAGTGGTTCGGGGTACCAAGGCAGTGGCTCAGGTCAAACATTGACAGCAGTTAAATTGGGAGGATGTAAGAAGATTAAGCTTTGCTGGACGATGAGATTCACATTAGATTTATTATGGGGACAACTCATGATGTCTTACCAAACACTCAGAATCTACAACTGGCTAAATGTGGACCCGTCATTCCCATTGTGTTAAGGTACTGCAAACTGTATACATATTTGTTTTACCCACATAGTAACATTAACAATAAAGTACAAAATATGGAGTCAGTGGGTTGGTAGACAAGATTTGTAAGGGGTTTGTAAATAGGAAACACACATAGATTGAGGAAAAGAAAGCTTGTTGTCCCCCAGGAAATACTTGCTAGTAATTTGAAACCTGACATAGTGTTATAGTGAGTAACTCAATGATGTTTTGCTTATTTCATCAAACTTACAGTTCCGACGGACGATTTGTTGGGAGAAGTTCATGAAGGAGGGAAAAAAATGTGCAGACTTAAAGCCTGAAGTGGAGCAACAAGGGTGTAAATTTAATGTACTACTACGTGCAGGGGGTTTGCCATCTTTCTTGCCCCCGGGGGAACTGGGAGTGCAGGATCGAATAAGAAGACGGTGAGGGAGATGTCAGAGTGCAGCCATTGATTTGGTTCATAAGGCGTACTGTGAGTCGGAGGTCAGCAGGGGGACCTGCTGAGTATGTGTCATAGCAACTAGTTTATCTTTCTTTTTCTTTAGTTTTAGGAAGTTTAAGCTTTATTGTTGAGTTAAAATGCCCCCTCTAGACTGCTGGAAGGAGCTCTAGCTTAATCTGCCTCTTCTCCGTGACATGGTATCCTTCAGCTGCAAGGAAAGATAGCATTGGCATTATTGTCAGCTTGAGTTGTGGTTCGTAACCCTGGTTCTGGAGAGCTTCTGTCCAGTTTTATCAGCCTTTCTGCTTCAACAAACATGAATCTAATAATTAGTTCATGAAAAATGCCAAATAAGGACCATTTTGTGAACAAGTGTGTTGCAACAGGTTTAGACCTTAAACATGGACAGGGGCACTCCAGGAGAAGTTTCTATTTGGTCATATTTTATGAAACATTTCCTTGTGCTAAAATAAAGAATGATACCAGTTATTCATACGTTTTTGATTATATGATGTTTTTGGTTTCCTGTTTGTAATATTCCTGGTATCATCTTTGGATGCTGTGATTCAGTTTGTAAAACAGGTTGTTTTCTAGTTGTGTTGTTGTTTCAAGGTTGGCTGATCAATTCCCTCGCTACTTTCTGTCCAAGTGTCAACGTGTTTTTTGACAAGAATCCGAAGTTCCTCCAATGGTGTGCGAGCAGGAGTATGGAAGTAGTCACCATGAATGCTTGAGTGAATGAGTGAATCTGACCTGTAAAACATGCCAAGGTTTCTTTTGGATCTAGTCAGAATTTATTTATTCAAAGGTCCTGTAATGTTCCTAGCGTCGTTCACATCTTATATTAAGTTAGAACTTTTGTTATTGTTTTTGGTGCTTGAACTGAGGTGAGAACATTAACCGACACTGTAAAGTTGAAGAACCTGTTTTTAAAGTGAAACTGTTGCTTGTCAGCCTGCATTAACAATGTGAACGTACCAGACCCAGTGTGTTATAGTAAACTGGTGTCAGAATGTTACAATAATATGCATTGATTTTGACTTGTCAAATACTATTTTTCATTTTATCCAAGGTAGGGTTGCAGGGGCCTGTAGCAAACACAGAGAGACAATCACAGACTGTCCAACTCACACCTACTCGCAGTTTCGTCATATTTTAACCTAAATATACATGCTTTTGGACTCTGGCAAATAGAAGTACCTGAAGAAATACCACACACACAAAGAACATGCAAAGAACACAGAGACAGGCCCCCTTGCCCAACCTGACTCAAACCTGGAACCTTGTACAATTATCCAATTCTGATACCTGCATGTCTCATGTTTAAAAGCTCAGGTGCAAATATTTTAAATGGATAGCCACATACATAACATCATTAATTGTAAAAACAGCAAGAATATGTATTGTTTGTATCACATAATGTGCTTTGATTTTCTAAGGGTGAACATTAGTTCCCACAGTTTTCAAAGTGTCTTGTTTGAAAATCAGCATGAAAGAGATCTGATTGTCAATTCAAGTATATTGTCATGGCTAAGCTTGTTTTTTTTTTTTAGTAGTTATTTTTTATTAGTACGCGCAATAAAAATAAGTTAGTTATAGTTAATTCCACAGCATACACCTGAATACACTGTCTGAAAGGTACTGTTTCCACATTTAATATAGTTTTGATTTCATTTACATAAACCTTCAGTAAACTTCTGTCCAACACAGTGATATTGGTGAAATTACTCATCATATCATCATGTTTGATCACAAAAACGTTTTTATTTTGTTAAATGTGTCAAAAGTCTTAACAACATATATTTTGTCTTTTATTTCAGCCAACGACAATGAAGAGGGTACGGAATTGACAGGCAGAGGAGGCGTGAGTGATAAAGTGTCCCTCTACAAAGGAGACATCACTGTGTTGGAGGTGGACGCCATCGTCAACGCTGGTAGGCATTTTACCCTCTGCCCTGTAGCAACTGTTGTGTGGTGTTGGTGTGTGGTGATGGTGAGACAGCTCAGCAGTTAAGTTGAACTTGGCTGCCCTCTGCTGTTAAGATCCAGTAAATACTGTTTCTCCGGGCTTTGCTCAACCAATGAGGATTACTGCGACTAATATTAAAAATGGACATCTACTCTCATTGATCTGCCTTCCCCAGGGCTAAAATACAGTGTCAATTTGATTTCAATTCCCGCTTATTGTCCCACCTCATGCCAGTGAAACACAATTTGTATTTATTGTTTGTTTTTGATGAGGCTGGTCTCCCTTACTGATGGAGAAAAACAAAAGGTAAAGATCCTTTATCTTGAGTAAAAGAAGACGTTGAAACGAAGAAGGTTAGCGGTGCTGCTTTATTCTGGGATGCACCACTGTTATGTCATCATCTGCAGTTTGCTCACAACCTACACATCACATTATGAGGTGCTAGAAGATTACTTTACCTGTTGCTTCTGAGGAACATTTTGGAGCTGGTTCATAAATATGTAAACAGGCTTATGAATTTAATCTATTATGTAAATGCCATCCTGATGGCGGTAAGGTGACATGACTCTTGTCTTACACAATGTGTAAAAGTCAGAGATAATGCACTAAATGGGTACCTGCCAGCAACTAAATGCCAGGGTAGCTGTTTTGCTTTATCGATATTTTGTCCTTTACATGTGTAACGCTTGTATTTTAAAATGTTTGTTAATATCGTTTCACCTGAGAAATAACTACTTAATATCTGAATGACATTGCTGTATGCTATTTAATTATATTTTCCATACACATTAACTTAGATGATAAAAAGCTCACAGCTGCATAAGGATTTAGTTGATAGCGCTCTGACTTCATGAGGAGGTCTAAGTTTGAGTCTCGGTTGGGCTTGAGTGTCTGTGTGTGTGGAGTTTGTAGAAAATACATTCATAATCCAATTTTATCCCACAGTCCAAAAAGCATGCATTTCAGGCTAAGTGATGGATAGATCAATGCTTGATACAAGGGAAATTCAAGTTTTAAGCAGGCCACAAAATACAAACGGACAAAAAATAACGAGGAGATTAGTAGCCAGATTAGCATTAACACTGATGGTTAGTACACAAGTGCTTTTAATTTTAAAATCTATGGAAATAATACATATATTCAAAGTCAATATTTACAGTATTTACACTGGTGACTCTAAATTGCACATAAGTGTGTGTGTGTGTGTGTGTGTGTGTGTGTGTGTGTGTGTGTGTGTGTGTGTGTGTGTGTGTGTGTGTGTGTGTGTGTGTGTGTGTGTGTGTGTGTGTGTGTGAGCCAACAAGTGTTCTAAGCACATGGCTCATTGCAAAAGTGTCTGCCTATGTGTGTGTGCGTGCACGAGTGTGGCAGGCTCATGTCTGCCTGGCTGATGTGAGAGAGAGATCCTCTGCTATGATGAGATTTGCAGCTGCACGGCTCTCTGCCCCTCACTGCTGACACCTGGTGGCCAGAGACAAAACAGCAGTGCCAGAATAGATTAAATCCACGGATTCTTCTCACCAATAATGAGGATATTGTCTATTCTATGAGAGTTGAACTCATGACAGAAAAAGATATTTAACAATTTTCCACCCGTATATAAATGGCTGTTTCATTATGATCAGTAATGAGGAAAAGAGATGTACATTATTACATTAAGAAAACAAAAATGTAATTTTGTAAAATGCTTTCAGTTGTTCGTTTTGTACAATAGAAATGGAAAAAAAGACAATTTTCTGCACCGTGTTTGGAGTTTTTTTTTTGTTGCTCTTTTGAGAGAAAAAAGTTGAACTGATGATTTTTGTAAATGAACTGGAATTTCTGTTGATTCTGTGTTTTTACAGAAGAATCTGCTTACTTCTAAAACTGGTTATGTTGAATCCTTCTGTTATGTGTGGATCAACATCTTTGGAATTGATGAATATTGATATTGATATTGATGATAACAGCACCCTTGTTACTTCTAAATATACTATTTACAGTCAACACACTAATCCAAACACCAGCCGTTGTTAGATCAATTAAACTGAGCAGCTCTGTCTTAAATGTTAACATTGATATTGTTATATTATCTAAAATATTAACATAAAATATGATATTAACATGATTTTCAAGCACGCGCATAAAACATTGGGGCAGCAACGGATACAGCAGTACATGATTTGACAGTTGAACAGATGTTATCCAAGAACAAGGGACATCGCCAGTGCATCTCATTAGTGTGTGGTGGAGGTGTGTGTTTGTGTGTGTGTGTGTGTGTGTGTGTGTGTGTGTGTGTGTGTGTGTGTGTGTGTGTGTGAGTGTGTGTATATGTGTGTGTGTGTGTGTGTGTGTGTGTGTGTGTGTGTGTGTGTGTTTGTGTGTTTGTGTGTGTGTGTGTGTGTGTGTGTGTGTGTGTGTGTGTGTGTATGTGTGTGTGTGTGTGTGTGTGTGTGTGTGTGTGTGTGTGTGTGTGTGTGTGTGTGTGTGTGTGTGAGGTTTGTCTCCTGGGTGTAGTCGGAGCTGTTGTGGGGGGGGCCTGCAGCGATGCACCGGGATCCGAGGCCATCAG
>OMNM01064545.1:8709-20052 GCA_900302745.1 Parablennius parvicornis | reverse complement strand
CACGACCACAGACTCTAGGAGTTCATCCCAGCACGGGGCTAGACCTCCGCACCACTCTGTCGAGCCTGTTCCTGTCTCCGTCGGTGCATCCACCCCCCCAGCTGGCTACTGCATAGAAGATGGCGGATGCAACAACAGAGTCATAAAAAGTTTTCAGCAGACTCCTGCAGACCCCAAAGGACCTCAGTCTCCTCAACAGGTGAGGTTGACTCTGGCCCCTCTTGTACAGGACATCAGTGTTAGTAGAGGAGTCCAGTTTGGTATTGAGATGAACACACAGATTCTTGTATGAGTCCACTGTCTCGATATCTTTTCCCTGGATGTTCACCAGTGTAGTAGGGGGTGACTTCCTCCTGAAGTCTATCAACCTCATTGATAGAGCATTGACCTCACACCAGTCGACAACGTCCCTGATGACCCCTTTGTATTCCTGGTCGTTCAAATCCAATACGTATACGATGATGGCCGTATCATTCGAGAACTTCTGTAGGTGGCATTGGTCCGAGTTACATCTGAAGTCTGAAGTGTACAGACTGAACAGAAAGGGTGAGATGTCTGTGCCCTGCGGCACCCCCATGTTGCAGACTATCACTTCAGAAACACAGTTCTGGAGCCTCACATACTGTGGTCTGTTGGTGAGGTAGTCAATAGTCCATGTGGTCAGCTGCTCGTCCACTCCAGCTGCCTCCAGCTTCCCTCTCAGCAGTGAAGGCTGGATGGTGTTGAAGGCACTGGAGAAGTCAAAAAAGATGACCGTCACAGTGTTCCCCACCCGCTCCAGGTGAGAGAGGGATCGGTGTAGCAGGTAGATGACGGCATCAACCACCCTGATGCCAGGCCGGTAGGCAAACTGCAGGGGGTCCAGCGCTAAGCTCACCAGTGGGCGGAGGTGGTGCAGGATGAGCCTCTCCATGGCCTTCATCAGGTGCGAAGTCAAGGCCACAGGTCTGAAGTGGTTTGGATCCCCGGGGTGTGCGATCTTTGGCACTGGAACCACACATGACGTCTTCCACAGTCCAGGAACTCTCTCCAGACTCAAGCTCAGGTTGAAGATGTGCAGGACCACCAAACAGAGCTGGTCTGCACAGTCCCTGAGCAGTCTGGGGCTGATTCCATCCGGGCCTGCCACCTTCCAGGTCTTCGTCCTCCTGAGCCGACTCCTCACCTGATCAGCAGTGAGGCAGAGGCTGAACTGGGCTGGGGGAGAGGATATGGCTGGCTTTGTTGTGGGTGGATATGTGTGTGGATGGGGGTGACGCAGGGTAGTGTGAGGAGAGTGCAGGTAGCGATAGCGCTGCTCCAGAAGAGGGGAGGGCGGGCAGCATGCGGAGGCGGGGTTGATGGAGGCTGGGGGCGTGGGGGAGGTGTTAAGTGACCCAGAGTCGAATCTGTTGAAAAACAGATTCAGGTCGTTATCCCACCCCCGGTCAGAAGAAGCTGTGGCTCCTCCGTTGTCCTCAAGGTGGCCAGAGATTTTGTTCATGTTAGTCCAAACTTCTCAGACTTTGCTCTGCTCCAGCTGTTCCTCCATCTTCCTCCTGAAGCTCTCCTTACTCCCCCGGATCTTATGTTTAAGATCCTTCTACACCTTTCTCAGCTCCTCTGTGTTTACGGATCTGAAAACCCTCTTCTTCTCCTTCAGCAGGGCCTTTAGCTCCGGGGTCAGCCACGGTTTATTGTTGGAGAAGCACCGCACCTTCTTGGTTGGCACAGTGTTCTCCACGCAGAAGTTAATGTAGTCCGATATGCAGTGGGTGAGGGCGTCGATGTCCTCACCATGGGATCTGCAGAGTTCCTGCCAGTCTGTGCATTCAAAGCAGTCTGTCAGGGCCTCACTGCAGTCCCCAGACCACATCCTTATCGCATTCTTGGTGACTTAAAACAACAGAACAACGCAAGATATGACGGGGAGCTGTGGCAACAAGCTGCCTACCGTGGCGCCATCATTATCCGGATCACTCTCAAAATTTAATGGAATCTAAGTTGGGTCAAGACACATCTTCTCAATTTTTTTTTTTGAAAGATCCCGTCAGGAGTTTTTGCATAATCCTGCTAACAAACAAACAAACAGACAAACCCTGGCGAAATCATAACTTCCATGGCAGAGGTAATAAACAATGTTGGGAGAAAAACTAACAAGCTTCACCAGTACCTGCTGCTTCAGGTGAACAAAAAACTTGAGCTTCACGCAATAAAAATGGCTTAAAGAGCCAAGGTTTAACTTCATACATGCACTCCTCTGGGCTCACCTCAAAGTTGACGTCCCCACAGCAGTTGCAGGCAAAGCAGGGCCCCTCCAGCATCATCACGGTCTCTTTGTTTGGTCCCTGGATGGAAAACTTGGGCAGGAAAGGGTGCCAGTCCTGTTTGACGTACCCTACGGTGGTACCTGGTGGGGCCTGGACCTCCATCTGCGGGTCACATATTTTAGTTACATTTACATATTACTATCATACAAAAATAGAAAGTTATTTACAGTTTGAGCTGGACTCTTGACAACGTGGGCTATAAATTAAACATCACGAGCTTACACGTCACATGAAACGGAAGGAAGGATGATTGAGACGGTTTCACTGTGGGACGACATAGCACAGTTAATGGCTCTCACATGGCTCCTGTCTGAGCGGTAAACAAGAAAACTGCAGTATGACAGAGAATCGGTTTGGGCAGTCGGCCAACGGGAGCGTATTTTAGAGCGACTGTGAACGATGTGATTTAACCGAGAGGGACAGAAAAAGGTCTCAGTGGAGGGATGGCAGAGAATCAGGGAGTCAAGGAGATAGTTTAGCCAGACAAAGGATCATTCATGCTCTTAACACACCCCTGCCTGAGCAGACTGGAGCACAAAGAGATGGAAACACAACCCAGTAACAGGAAGAGATGGCCAGCTGAAAGGACAGAGACCCCGACAAGTGACCCAGTGACAGAAGATGCATAGTTTTTTTCCCTCAGAGTTTATGAAAATTTAAGTATTTTTCTGAAAATACATTTAATGCATGTAGATGACTCTCTCTCTGTTTTTAGCACTGGGATTGACTGGTAACACAGCCATGATAATTCCTGACTTCATACACTAGAGCTCAACCATCTTTCACTTCTAAAAGGTCTCATATTATACAATTTTTCAACAATTTCACATCATTGTCAGGGAGCCGACAACATTGTACTCACTGTGTATTTCTCCAAATCCAGCCTTGGTCCTGAATTGCATCCATTCTAAAAGTCCCTCTAGTGAGTTCTACTGAGAACAGGCTGTTTCTCTGTGTGTCCACGCCGACTCCACACCACACTAAGGGGCAAGATCCGTGTTGCCAGATTGGGTGGGTTTCCACCCATTAGGGCTTCTTGGGGAATCCCGTTTGTCTTTGTACATTTAGTGCAGCTGTGCACTTATGACATGTTTCTTCATTGTGTTTATAATATTTTGGTGGATTTTATCACGAGTTTCTACAGACGTTGAGGTTTGGGCTGGGTTGCATTGAAGTGGGTGGGTTTTATTTTGGGTTTGAACTGAAAACAGTGAGTCAGTTCTGGAGAAAATGTGGCTTCCTGGAACTGCGTGCTGATATTTGCGGTTGACTATATGACTCAAAATGTTTTCAGTAGATTTATCGCTGTGACTTGTGTAATGGTAGTCTCATGCACAGGCTATGGGGACACATATTATCATTAAAAAACAATTATAAACTGAATTTTGTATAATATGGAATCTTTAACTGATTATGTGAGATTAACAAAGACATGAACTGTCTTTGGATTAAATGTAGTGAAATGGTTATTTCAGTCCCATCAAGGCAACAAACTTTGTTTCACATCCAGTACAGTTTTCAACTCTAAACAAACAAATGCAAAATAAGACTCTTCATTTTATCATATTCACTTTTCCAACTTTCTATATCAGCTGTGCTTCTCGGTACAATGGTTCATCCTGAAAACAAAGTCAGCCATCAAAACATCTCCTGAATTACCAACCAAATTTCACATCAGAAGCCCCTCGAGCTAAACTCAGATTTTATTTATGGTAAGTGAACCCTTTTGTTCTTATCCTGTGATTGTTAACATAATCACTCCGAAACATTTATCTGGGAAAGTCAAAGCAAACAGAAAAAAGAGAAACTGAGCTCCTATGTGCACCAAATAATCATTGTCTGATTCAACAATCTAATGAAACTCTTTACAGTGGCTCCTAACACTGACTGGATTTACAAGCCTTTCACATTTAGTACTTGTAAAATTAGCTTCTCAAAACCATTAAAAAAAAACTGCACCTTTGTGATGATTCTGAAGCAACAAAACATAAATAAAAAATCGAAATAATTGAAGTCATGATATAGTTAATCTATTTCTTGGTTTGTGTGACCTCCCACAGTCTCTTTCTTAAAGGTCAGACCAAACACCAGTGACTCAATTCACATTCAAACAAAATGGAATTACAAGGCCGTACAATCGATAACTAGTTGATATGTGGAATCAAACAAATACAACAAGCTTGTGCTCTATGCGAGGGTCTGTACACAATGAGGAAGTGAACCTTATCTATAGAACAATGACCATTATCTCACCTGCATCGTTGAGTGCCGTCCGCCATTAAGCAACAAGAAGATCTCACCTGTATTTCCTCTCGCTTAGCGCTACGCAACCTTTCTCACCAAACGACACGATTTTCCAACCAAATAAAATTCATGAAGAACCACAAAACACGTTTATCTATCAATTTAAGCCGTTTTAACATGTTTTTTTTTTTCATCACAGCTTTTAGTTGTTCATTTCTTTCCACCTATTACTCATTACACTCCACCTTTACAAGCCCAGGCTACATTTAAGCAAGCGGCGGGATTGATAAGGCCGACGTTAACTTCCCAGAGCGCCTGAAGCTTAAAACAGCATGAAAAAGATAATGTCAACGTGAGTAACGAGGTTTCACGTTCCAGTCTGTACATTTTATCTCCTTCCACTCCTCCAGGTGACTAAAGCTCAAACATGCATGATGTTACAGAGAAAGCAGAGAAACTGGAAGAGTATCCTTTTTTGGGTTTTTGGCAATTTTCACAAGAAAAAAGTCACAGCAGACTATTCCCAGAATTTCAGACATTTTGATGCGCCTTTTGTGTATGTGCTCACAACAGCACGGAACTTGTCACATGCCGAGAATTGGCGGAAGAATTAAAAAAAAAAGTTTTAATTAAAACAGCCTCCAGAACAGTAATCTTTGCATCTCACCTCTTAAAAAGACAAAGGTAAACACATAAGTCAAAGCAGTTTTGTTTTTTGTTTTTTCCCCCAAAACCTTTCAGACAATCAGTTTTGTTAATTATTAAAGAGAGTAATAATGCCATATGTTTTCTTGAAGCAATCTGGGTAAATACTGCAACAAAAAGATAAAACTCATTCTCTCTTTATCTAGAGTGAGTAATTAAGGCAATGTTACACTGATAGAGCTTTTCAATGACTAATATTTCACTTGGTCTGGTAAATCAATACAATCTGAAGACATGAACCACTTTTTTTTACACTCTTGGTGAGATAAATGCACACTAGCGTGAAGCACAAACCTCTTGCAGGCAGCAGGGACAGCAGCAGAACATGCAGCGGCACGGCCGGATGAGGCGGATGACCTCCCGGTCCATGTTGTCCTTGATTTTCATGTCAAAGCCGCGCAGAGCGCCGCAGCAGTTCCTGGTGCAGCAGTCGTTTTTCTCTTTGGCTTCGTAGATTTTTTGGCCCAGGCTGTTCTTTATCTCATACTGGTTGTTTGTCTCAAAGCCAATGAATGCTGGGTGGAGGTGGGAGTAGAACAGTTGAGACAATATATCAGAAAAGCAACTGATCAGCAAAGAAAGAAGTCCAGAACAATCATCACAATTGTTATTAAGACAGTTTGAAGCACACATGACAGCTGCTCATTATTCTCTTATTTTACTAGACCAAAAAAGAAAGAGCAAACACGCCTCACCCTCTAAAAGTTCAACTTTTTGATGGATCAGGATCTGGTCAACCTAGAAGAGAAGACAATGTGAGAGAGATTGTATACAGAAAGTTTCTGCAGTGAAACTTCTAATATTTGCAAAGCAAAACAATCTCACTCATCAATCTTCCGAGTCTACATGCAATAAGACTGTTACTTATTTTTTTCTGTTTTTAAAGAGTTGGAAGACACCTAAAATGTTACTTTATGTAATTTGTTTCTTTGATATCTACAGTTGCAGATACTGTGATCAGTAAGGTTTCAAAAACCGGACTTTCTGACATCACACATTCTAAAAAGTCAAATGAAAAGTGTAACAGTTTATTCTAATAAATTTTGAACCACATCAAATCTAGGCTCTCAAAGCAGAAGGTCAGAAGAGGTGACAGGATACTTAATAGTTGTTTACACACATAATGAATGTCACGACAAAGACATGAGGCTTTAACAATGAGAAGCTTTTGAAAATGTTTCCTTTACTTTGGTTGACACCCACATACAGAATGTTAAAAAGTAAAGGTAGAGTTCAGTAGTTCATTCAACATCAGCAGTTCGCAATCCAAAACTACACCTTCACAATTCCTTACCTAATTCATCTCTCCTACCTGTGTGAGGTACTCCAGGCCCGGTGGAACCCCAACAGCAACCACGGTCGGAGCTGGAGCTATCCCATCTCCGTAGTCCTGTTCTGGAGTTTTATCATCAGTCACCGGTCCGGGCTGAAACATGACAGGAGGTGGGCCTGCATTATATCCCATGTTAAAGCCTGCTGGAGGGGCTTGGCTGGGGTCTCCGTACCCCGCGGGGTAAGGGGATACGGTGTGGCCGCCGTGGTAAGCCATGGAGTAGGGTGGCTGCTGGTGAGGACTTGGGTAGCCTGGGAAAGACACGTAAAATGGAAAGAAAAATGTTAGTTCAAAAAAATATGGCAAAAAAAACATTAACAGTGAATAAAAAATCCAAGTGTAAGTCAAGCCTCAAGTTCCTACCTTTCAACGAGATAACAAGGAACAGATTCAGGTCATGAAACCACCAGAATGATGTCAAAGTCATAAAGGTGCATGTCCGCCGTGGCTCATAAAGCCTCTCCCACCTGGCCAGAAGAGCCAATAAGCTCTTTTATTGTCTGAGCCACAACCTTTCCCACATTTACAGAGCCATTACTGAAGAAATTGGTCTGAGCGACACACCGATTTGTTTTATCAATCTTGTTCATATTTGCTATTAACAACAATTACTTCATCTAAACCAAAATAAATCAAACTGGTGAGACAGCAAAGGAAAAAAACTTTTTACTTTCACTAGAAAGAGAACGTTTTTTTTTTTTGTCTGAACATGATTATAATCTACTTTCCTTCAGTAAACAGGTGTCTGATCTTATCTGCCAGAGACGAAGTGATGAAGGCATCTTTTGTGAGCTATAATATGGTTTTTTTCTGGGGGGAAAAACAAACAGGATAAGTAATGAATAAAATTCTGGCCTCTGTCGCTAAATAACAATAAACACATAGAAATGTTGTGCTGTGTATTCAGTTGCTCCTCCACAGCCTCGGGGTCACTGTAGTAATATGCCAGTTCTTCTATACACTCACGAATAGAGGTACAAGCTACGAGTCAGCAGTCAACGCGTTGTGTGCTCACTTCAGGCCTGCAATAAACGTGGTGGAGAGACATAAGTTCCGACAACGAGTACAGAGACCACATGAGACTGTTGCTGAGTATGTTGGCGTGTTGCGAGAACTCGCGACAACATTTGAGTTTACTGAAAACACTGATGAAATGATACGGGACCAACTCATCGAGCATGCTGGCTGCCCAAAAATACGAGAGAAGCTGTCGGGGCAAACAGAGGGAAAGCTCACACTGGATTTGGTGGGGAAAGTGGCTTGTCAAGTGGAAATGGCGATCAGGCACAAGCAGACTCGTAAAGTGGCGCCCCAAACTCCTGTGCACGTCATGAAGGCAAAGCCAAAACGCCAATTCAAGCCCAAAGCGAGGTGTTATAACCCCGCCGAGCCTGCTGCAGGATCAAAACAAGCTGTTTCCAATGTGGCTCATCAACTCACCTCGCTGATGCTCCAAAGTGTCCCGCACATAAAGTGACATGCCGAAGCTCCCACAAGACGGGACATTTGGCTCGCCTATGTAAGTCCAAGTCCACTCTCAAAGTTGAAGAAGAGGTTGTCCTTTAAATGAACACAGTGTGGATGTTACAGGATGGACAGTTGGAGCACAAGATTACATATGCAGTGACTATAAATGCAAAATCAGATTTGTGCTGAGCTGAGCTAGTGTGAATACAGGTTCTGCTGTATCTGTCATTCCTGAGTATCTCTACAGAGAACACTTCAATGAGCTACCACTGTCTGAGCCATTTACAAGGTTAGTGACATATACTAAGTCCCAGGTGCTAGTACTAGGCTGTCTATCAGCTACAGTGCAGCATGCAAACACAACAGTACCAGCTGCCTTATATGTTGTGAAGACAGGCACAGCTTTGTTGGGGATGGATTTATTCAGCGCACTGAGACTCTCTGTTGAATATAACACTGTGCTCTTACCTGGTACTTCCTCACCGGCAGCCAAAGTCGCAGAGGTCACAGCTCCATCAGTGACGGGACAAGCTGGGTCTTGCAAAAGGTTTCATTCACAGAGTCAGAATCAGGGATGCATTCAGCCTGTCAAACAAAAGCTGCGACGGCTCTGTCAGACAAGCTGTTTCATCTGAAATCGAGAGGCTGCTGCAGATGATTGTGATTGACAGGATTCATACATCTCAATGGGTATTGCCCATTGTGGTCACGCTAAGAAAAAATGGTAAAGTGAGACTGTGTGTAGACTACCGTGAACCAAACAAAGCCATAATAATGGACAGTCACCCACTTCCACATATGGATGACATCTTCATTGAAATGCACAGAGCCACGGTTTCCTCCACAATTGACTTGGCAAATGCTCATCACCAGGTGTTACGAGCAGAGAAGAGCCATGACATAACCACATTCATAACCTATGAAGTACTGTTCAGGTTCCGTAGAGTACCATATGAACTGTTTTCAGCCCCAAGTGCATTCTTCAAGCTCATGTCCCTGGTGCTGAAAGATCTCAAAGGGGTCCAGAATTACCTGGACAATATCATAGTTTATGGCATAAACTATGATATCGTCCAGACAAGGATCAGCAAGAACACAATTACAACCTGCGTGCAGTGTTTGCTGCACTCAAGGAAAGTGGCCTCCACCTCAATAATGAAAAATGCCATTTCAACCAGAAAATCTTGCATTCCTTGGCCATTTCGTTTCAGCTCAAGGTTTGTTGCTAAATGAGCATCACCTGAAAGCCATCACAACAGCTCCAGCGCCTAGTGAAACCATCACTCTACACTCATTCCTGGGCCTCACTGCATGGTATGCTAAGTTTGTGCAAAATTATGCGTCTCTGGTCGAGAGCATGAGAGAATACCTGCATGATGACACCTTCAAGTGGACTGCAGCTGCACAGGTGAGCTTTGACACAGTAACAGCCCAGCGCTGGCAGTTTTTGACCCCAAACTCCCAATCATTGTGTCCACTGATGAGTCTGATTATGGCCTGGGAGCAATACTGACACAGGAGCATCCTGATAAGACCGAGTGTACAGTCGCGTTTGTGTCACATTCATTCACCCCTTCAGAACAGAAATATTTCATTGTAGAGAAAGTGGAATTGGCCTGTGTGTGTGCTGGTGAAAAGTGGGGGACTTTTCTGTGGGGGACAAGATTCACGCTGTGCACGGACCCCCAGCCTCTGACCACACTGCTTGCTATCAAAGGACTTGGACCTGCTGGTATGCGCATTGCACAGTGGTCAGCACGACTTCTGTGTTTCACATATGATATGGTTTGCCGTGCTGGGGCAAAAAGGTTTGCTGGAACCGTGTTCTTAAAGAGACTCTCCTCACCGCTGAGCAGGAGAGGAAACCATGGAAACCTTTCATGCAGGAGTTCCTGCTCAAATACCGTGCAACTCAACACAGCACTATAGGCATGTCTCCTCATGAGCTCATGTTCAACAGTAAAATGTACACAAAAATTAAGATTGGACCAGCAAACACATCCACACCGCTGCCAGAGGAGCAGTTGCACGATCACGTCACCTCCAAACAGGAGGCCTCAAAAGCTTATACAGATGTTAAAATAGGTGCACAGGTGCCAAGGATCAAAGTGAGAAGTCTGGTCAGAGTGAGGGAACCCTTCCATGGGACAAAGGACTATCAACATTCCAGGCACCTGCCAGGGTGATGGGAAAAGTTGGTGCAAGTTCCTTTGTACTGGAAGACGGACGTACATGGAACGCTTCTCACCTCTCACTGGCACGATTGTTGCTCCAGTCCCTGAGCCAGAGCTCGCACATCCACTGGAAGATAACTTGCCCATGAGGATCAGGAAGAAGTCGCTTGGCTTAACCATTATAAACACTAATCGTCCTAATGGCCTTTGGGGAGGAAATATTAAATGAGAAATCAAGTGGAAATAAAAAAAGAAAATGAAAAAATGCTTCACAGTGTGAAATGATTGCTGTCATAAGGTGAATTATAATTTGAAGTTACCTCACTTTATCATCTGTTAGAGATATGAACCGATGTTAGTAGAAATGTAGTTTATTAAAGTGGTAGGATAAAATTTAAGTTGCTATTTTGAAGAGTTCATACAACCAAGTACTTTGTTATTGTTACTGAATGGGAATACTTGAGCGAAATTATTTTACGCAAATGTTAAGCAATGTTGATAAGATTCAATTTTGCATTAATCTACTGTCAGTCTTATTTGATTTAAGATACTGAGTATTTCTTAGCTACCAGTAAAGTTCTTGAATAAGGGGGAAATATGTTGTGTATGCAGTTGCTCCTCCACAGCCTAGGGGTCGCTGTAGTAATATGCCAGTTTTGAGCGTGCTGTAAGAGAAGAAGAAGTTAGTAAAGAGAAGAGTGAAGTTCATGCCTGGGTCTGCTGTTTTCATTTTAATCATCACATCTGCTGTTGCTCATACGATCCTCCAACAGTTGGGTTCATCAAATACATGACGACACTACAAAACAGGCTTTTACAAACAAAGTAATGTCAAACATATAACACAGGAAGTACTGGGCATCAGACCTCTTTACATACAAGCTGAGAAATAAAATATTTATATGACGAGTGCAGTTAGCATAGCTGGAAGACAGTCAACAATCCCTGTAGGAGATCTCAGTTTTGTTGGTTTGTTTGTAATTAAAATAAATTACAATAATATAATAGTGAAGTAAATCATATCATTTAACACATGGTGGGTCCCTACAGGTTATTAAAACTGCACATGGGAGGTCAAGGACATTATATGGACTTTGAATTAAATAGCTTG